>CM066166.1:44227653-44305153 GCA_033629205.1 Lithocarpus polystachyus
AAGATCCCCATAGACTTTTCTCCCTACAGCAACAGCAACGTGGTGGCAATGATGAGGAGAATGAATTGCCTTCAAGGAATGAACTTGGGGAAGAATGTGAAGAAGCCAATTATTCAAGACCCAATAATTCCTACTACCACACCACCTTTTGGGCTAGGTGTGGAGGCCTCGCCAGAAAGTTTTGGGTGTGCCTCTCAAAAAAGAGAGATTTCTGGAGTGCTTTTTAAGATACCTCTCTTTCTGGATAAGTGGTGTGGAGTTGTCACTTATTTTTTATGTACAAAAAATAAAAATAAAAACTTAAAAAAAAAAAATACAATACATGTCTGAATTATCCCTCTATCATTGATTAAATAATAAAAAAAAAAATACAAGTTTGAAAGTTTGAACATTACATCGCTTAAGGTCCTAGTTACAATCTACCAACACAAATGGCTTTTTGTCCTAGTTACAACCTACCCAAAATAAATAAAGACAAGACTAGATCTACTTAACCAAAGACCTAAATCTGGAGGCTAGGTTACAGAATGGGATGGTGTTAGGCACCCATTCCGCAGACTCTTGTGACCAATGTACCATTTTATGCATGTTATGTATGATATGTTGAACATGTGAAATAAACTAAACAACACAAAATCATTTATGAATGTATCCCCCTTTGTTTTATTTTTTATTTTTTAAATAAGCTTTGTTTTAATGATTAGAAAAAAATTTTGATTTTGATTTGAAAAATTAGATTTGTTTTTGTATGTGGAAAAGATTTTGGAAGAGAAAATTCAGATCTTTTTTTTGAGAGATAAAAAAAAATGGTTTTGAGTTTTATAAAAGATCAGATTTGTTTTTGTGATGATAAAAAAATGGTTCTCTATATAATTGGAAAAAAAAAAATCAGATCTGTTTTTATATTTAAAAAAAATGTGTTTTTCTTTTTATGTAGAGGAACTTATTCACAAAATAATTTCATGCTACATGACTCAAACAAAACAAACAACAAAACAACAATTCATGATCTCTTTCTTTATTTTAGAAATCTGCACGCACTAAAAAATTCGATATGTATCTAAAAAGATACAAAATCCATTTTCGTCTTGAGAAAAATTCAGATCTACATCAAAGGAAGATGTAGATCCGTTTTATTTTGAAGAAAAATTTAGATCTACATCTAAGAAGATGTAGGTCCGTTTGGTCTTGAAGAAAAATTAGTTTAGTTTTGCAAATCTTTAAAACTAAGAAACAGATTATAGTAAAAATAAAATAATCAAGAACATATTTTGATAATCTAAATTAACAAATCAGAATATGTATATTTAAAACAAGAAAGCATGCATCATCATAAGAAAAATATAAGAACAAAAGGGTTAGAAAGCAACCTCTTGCATGAGCAATGTTCTTACTTGAGAGGATGTTTTAGGGTTCAAAGAAACTTGTTCAGTTATCTTTAAAACCTAAAAACCTTAATTCTTGTAGTAAATCTCAGAGAGGATCACCTAATCTCATCAATTTGTAAGTCTTAAAACGTATCCCTCTCAGAGGGTAAAAAAAAAAAAGGTGTTGAATAGTGAGGTTCAGTCTCTATTTATAGAGGCCTAAGGATTCTAAAAAATAGGTATGGATGATTACGGTTTGAATTCAGACGCATCCTTTTGCGGAAAAATAGTAAAGGGCGTGCCTGTTAGGGTTTATGCCCTAAAATCCAATATATTAGCGTATCATAAATAATTAAATTGTTTAATTATATGAGACTATTTATAAATGAACTAATGGGACATTATCTTAGTCCATGAGATGCATAGTATGTGATTTATGTGAAAAGTCACAGAAGATATAAATCACAAATTCTTTGTAAATTCAGAATTTTAGTTTGTAGTCGGTGATGAAATTGAGCATTTCATCTGCGAAGACTATAACATATCAACTAAGATGATTTGTCTTGATCATAGAAGTGGAGACTTCTAGTTGATATATTGATATATTTTAGGAGTTAAAACATATTGAACTAGACTGTTGTGAGATTTATTATTCTTCTAACTACTGTCAAATGAATAATAAATCTCACGACTTCTATTTACATTAACTCTAAATCCTGAGAGAATAATGGACCTGATCATGAGGTGTATGTTGCTTTGATATATCAGGAGTGAGATCTTTAAGTCACTATCAAAACATCAGTATGTTGGGCAGCCATATTTAGTGTTGATGGAATATATATTCTCAAGATAGAATTCATAATCTCGTAACGGAGATATAAAATATTCCCTTGAGATAAGTTTAATAGGTTTGGTTATTTAGAGTGTTGGGCCCAACCACTTTAGTATGGAGTTACTAAAGTATATATTTAAGGAATTGGATTTCATAAATATATGATGAATAACGTAAAGGTTTAAATCGGGTTTTCAAGGATTAAGATGTAGTAATCTTCAAAGTGGCAGTCTATATTCATGACTTTGTATTACTACGAATATTTTAATGAAGGCGTTGTATGTATAATAAAGTCTTGGGATATAATTTATTAATAAGACTTAGAGTGCAATTATATTCATATAGTAGTATTGAATATAATTAATGGTAACTTTGGACTTGCCAAGAGTTGACAGAAAAGCCCAAGGCCCATTGGAGCTAGAGTTTTACTTGTTCCCTTTTAGTCCCATTTCAAGCCACATACTAGAGCCTAATTGGAATGGCTCAAAAGGTTAGCCCAATTAGATAATCTGTTATATATAAGGAGAGAAACATACAAAATTTCATAAGTCTTTTCATAAATGTTTTCATTAAGATCACATAAGAAAATGAAATGGTTTGTATGTGAGTGTTGGACATTCTCTTATTCTCTCCTTGGAAACTGATTGAGAGACCACACTTCTTGGGCATTAAGTGGAATTGGAGTGAAGATTAAAAGTGTTCTTAAGTATTTCTAATCTTTTGTTTTGAATTTCACCACACTAAGGTACGCTTTCTTGTTCTTAAATTTTGAAACTTACATAGTACATATTATCAATTCCAAATGAAGTAGATTCATTAATTTTCCGTGGCGTATGTTTTGTATGCGATACAAACATGTATTTTTCCAACAGTGCCTTATCGTCACCCGAAGGCCGTTGGGCCAAAGCCCACACAAGGGAAATTCAGCCCTTTTAAAGTGCCATTTGGCACTCCAAAAGTGCTGTTCGGCACTTCAAAAGTGCTGAATTGGCTCATGGAGTCCGAACATTCTTTCGTGTTTGGGTGTCGTTTGGACTCTTCTTGTAGGGTTTTTTGACCGGTCTTTGTACCTAGACGCATTTTCATCCTTTGCCTATGATTTTTTAGATAATTTTAGGCTTTTAAAGAACAATTATCTTGAACAGTTATCTTGAATAATTATCTTGTGGATAAATCCCTTAAAATAAATCTTGATAAAGTTCAGATTATCCACAATTTTATTGTTATCCAATCATCCCTTTTATTCCTATGCATGCAATCCTACTTTAAATTCTAATTATCAACTGATCACAAAATTATTTAATTAATTTTAACTACTTAAGCAATCATAATTAATTTACATTAATCGTGTATGGTTGACTCTACCTAGACACAATGCATGTGGACCATGCAAACTTGATCATGCGATATCTTTTGATCCGATAGTTCAATTTAGAAATCGGACACACTGTTGCGACCGTTAGAATCTCAAGATCATTTTTATGATATGCAATGAATGAATTGATGCATGCTATGCAAGAACAAATTGATGCATGTGATGTAAAGACAAATGATGCATGTGATGCAAAGATGATTTTTTTTTTTTTTGGGTACATGGATGGCCACTCCAGTTATCTTCCTTGATTAAATTATGGGTGCAAAATCGAGTGTCAACAGAATGCCCCTCATTGACAGAGCTCAGAAAGCGAATGTCAATGTAAAACAAAGACATTGATTTTAGCGGCCATGATTTAATTGAGGTTAAATTTTCAAAGATTACTTAGCCTTCAAACCTAGAACTTCGGAACATAGAACTTGATGATGCACGACAAAACCAGTAGGCTGGATGCTTCGGATTTCGATGGCGGCGATGGTAATCTAACTAAAAACCTGGAGAGACGAACAAAACAATCAGAGGCGACCGGGGTGGACCGGCCAGAAACCCTCCGATGACAAAGTCAGTGTTTTCTCTAAACTTTGGAAATCCCAAATACTTGGAAAAGTATTCCGTACCTTTTTTGTTTGTCGATTGTTCTTCTTATATAATGCAGGCCAGGAACGGTTTATCACTGTAGTAACTGCTCCTATATTAGAGGATGTCGGAAGGTTCGGGAGTAACCTCCATAACTGCCATGGAGGTTATTCTATTAGGCCGTACGTTTCGCAATGCGGTCATAGGAGGTGGTTTCGTGGCAATGTTCTTGGCTTTGCATATGTTCTAAGTGTGTACACCTCGTCTAGGGACGATATGCTGACGGCGTCCAGAGTCAGTGTGGGCCGTCCAAGGGTCTTCTTGGACGGACGATCCTGACATGGACGAGATTCCATGGTCAAGCCATTATCCATCTTCTTTGGACGACCCTTATGGACGAGCGTGGAGTTGCGTAATTTTCAGGACACTATCAGTTGCCCCCGGTCCATGGGTCGTCTAAGAAGACGTAGCAGGGTGTTTGTTCTTTGGACGTTTGTGTTCATACTCCACGTTTAAACTCGCCACGTGTCACTATTTTAGTAGTAGAGATTCACGTCGATTCATTCTTTGAGGAGTGTGCCACGTGTCAGCTTATGATTGGTTGTGACGTTTCAGGTACTAAAGTCGTCGCCTATAAATAGTGCAATTCCTGAGATACCCTCTCATTTCTGAAAATTTTCTTCCCTGACACTCCTCGTCTTAGCGCCTCGTCTAGAAGTTTTCTGCGTCCATAGCCATCTAGATCCAGGTATTCTCCTTTCCCTCGTCCTTAGGTTTCAACTTTTCCAAAAAGTGTCTGAAATTGTCCTCACCTCGTCTAGTAACAGCACTGAGAAAGCCATAGACGAATTTCATGAGCCTAGTAGTTTTAGCGGGTCAAGTGATAGTAGTAGTAGTCATACTAGTAGTGGAGGGAATACCTCAGACGAGTACACGTCTGGGGTCCCTGGGGTTCCCCTAGAGGTTCTCCAGGAGGAGTTTAGGACGAGGGCTGAGTCTGGGTCGAGGGCTGGCACCAGTGCTCCCTCGACTTCAGCTCAGGACGACGAGGAGATCGTCTATAGCTGTGCTTTGAACATTCCGTCTAGGACAGATGATAAAAGGTTGGAGTCTCTAAAAACTTGGTACCAAATCCCCGAAAATTTAAACCCTAGGTTACCCGTCCGTGGGGAATGGTGCTGCCAACCCCACTTTGGAGTTGGTATTTATGAGGCTTACCTCTTGGGTGGTTTGAGGTTGCCTCTCAATGCCTTCTCTAGGGAGTTGCTTTCTAGGTTAGGTTTAGCCATTTGCCAATTGAACCCCAATGCATGGAGACTGATCGTCTCTATGCAAGTCTTATGGAGGGAAGTCTTTGGGGGGGATCGTCCTCTTACTGTGGACGAGTTCCTCTATTGCTACAAGCCTTCTGAGATCAACCAATCCCCTGGCTTCCATCAATTCACAGCTAGAGGGGCAGATTGCAGGTTGATCCAATCCTTGGTTATCTCAGACAGGAACTGGAAGACGGAGTTTTTCTTCGTCTCTGGCCCCTGGGTTGGGAGGCCAAGTGAAGTTGATAGGGATCCACTTGGTCCCTACACAGGAGAACTAGGCAACCTTCGTCCTGAAGGTATGAGGTCGTCTGTCCTAAGTTATGTATGTTTAACTTGTTTGTTCTCGTCTAACATTTTCTTTTCTTTTTCAGGTTTTAGACGACCTCACTTGAGCAAGTTCTACGTTGAACGAGTTCAAAAGGCTCGTCTTTACCCTGACAGGACATTCCATTTCTTGGTAAGCTTAAGACGCCTGGCAGCTTGGGGCCTAGGACCAGAGCCGTCCGTCGAAGCCATTGCTCACGAACGTACTGTCCGTAGACGTAAGTTTTTTTTATTTTTTTTTTTATTTTTTTTTATATATATCCTCGTTCTTACTTTGCTTATTTATTATCTTTATCCATGTTTGTAGGAATGGCTACCATGAACCAAAATAAAGGCAAGGATGTGGTGGACGAGGTGGCTGGGCAAGGGGTTCATTCCCAAGCTCGTCCATCAGCTGGCGACAAACGAAAGGCCTTGTCCAAGGCGATCGATTTGGGAAAGCTTCCGAGTCGACGCAAAGAGAAAAGGGTCAAGCATGGCCCGTCCAAAACTGGGGTCGTCCAGTCCAACTCTGCGCCTCCTGTCCAACAGACTCCCGTCCAGGTTCATGATGTCGAGGACGAGTTCATTGATCCGCCGTCCATGCACACGCCGTCCACAACTCAAATGCCTGTCTCACCCCTACCCTCCAGCCAAGTCCCTCTGACTCTTCTTGAAGACGAGGACCTTGCTTGGGGGAGGTTTGAAAGGGTGGTGACTGACCAGGACGTGGCGGCGTGCTACAACATGTCCTTGAAGGACTTTGAGCACTTTGGTGTTCATGATCTTTTCAAGGTAATATTTTTTCTTCGTCCTTATCTTTTCTCGTCTTAACAATTCTTTTCCTTGTCTGAAAAGCTTAAATTTTATGTAGGCAATGTCCAAGTTCATTGCTGCGTCTAGACAGGCAACACAGCTGGACAAGACGAGGATTTTGCTGGAGAGGAGGGTGCAAGAGGTTAAGGATGAGAGCAAAAGATGGGCTGGAGTGGCGGGCAAAGCCAAGGACGAACTGAAGGAGCTGCAAAACCACGTTGAAGAGCTAAAGACGGACATTATTGAGAAGGACACTCGTCTTGATCACTTTCAGAAGAAGAATGACGAGTTGAGTGCCCTTCTTAAAGAGGCTAAGAGAGACGCGGTTGCAGAGTTCATGGCGTCCAAAGAATACACTGATTCTTTGGATACCAACTATGCAGTCGGGTTTGAAGACTTTAGAATGGACGTCATGGAGCACTTTCCCAACCTCGACTTCAGCTCCATAAAGCTTAACCTTGGTGGAGCTGCTTCAAGTTCTCTTCTCCAAACGAGCTCTGAGGACGTGAACATTGAGGACGACGCCACCACTTTGCCAGCCCAAGACGACCCTAGTGCTGACCCTCCTCAATGAAGACTTAATTTTTCTTTCTGTATTTTTGTTTTTATTTGAGCTATTGTTTAAGACTTTTATATGTAATGCTTATATGTAATGCAAGTACACTTTCCCCGTCCACAGTTTTAGGACGGTGTTTTAAACAATGTTTGGGGGTTTTTGGACGTTGGTTGTCCACCCTTCATAGCTAATGAATGTATCTTTGCTTATGTTTCAGTCATTGTGTGGACAAACTTGATTCACATTTCAATAAACTTTAATTCTTGACTCGTCCTTCATGGGGACTTATGGTATGGACGAGCTTAGCTAGGGATCTGCTTAGAATGGGTCGTCCATAAAAAGTGCCTTTGTTGGCTAATATTATTCTTCGCCCATTTTTTGAACGAGCATTTGCCTAAGGACGAGATGTCAATTTTTTCTTCAAAATGTTTTTAACTTTTTTAACTCGTCCAAGCTTTAGGCTATTTTTAGTTGCTGGATTTTTACACTTGCATTTCCTCGTCCATTGAGACGGCGCATCAGTTTCTCCTGGTTTGGACGGACTTGCCTCATTTTGGCTTTATCCTGTTCTAAGGAAAGCTCATGGACGATATATGCATCAGCTCGTCCTTTGGTCAGGACGAGTATTGCTGGCTTTATCCTTATTTTAAGGAAAGCTTATGGACGATACATCCTTGCGTCCAAGGATTTTCCTCGTCTTTAGTTCGTTTTCACACATACTTGGATATACTTCAAAATATATCACATATATGCTTTTAAGAAACTGTAAATATTCGTCCATAGGAATGGCACATGCTTGAGAGCTAGTGCCTTTAGGGAATTACAAACGTTTTAACACAGTAGTTCATAAGTAGTACACATCTAAAACACTAGTAGTAAGCATTTATTAGAAAACTACTTCGGACATCCATGACATCCGATGCTCGTCCATGGACTTTATTGATAGTATCTTCTCAAATGTTCAACGTTCCAGGGGTGTTCTAGCTTCCGTCCGTCCAGAGCTTCCAAATAGTAGGATCCTTGTCTCTTGCAGTTAATAACCCTGTAGGGTCCTTCCCAATTTGGTCCCAGCTTCCCATGAGCAGGGTTTTTGGTGGCCAAGGAAACCTTCTTTAGGACGAGGTCCCCTATATTGAAGCGCCTGGGTTTGACCAGAGTATCATAGTGTTTGGCCATCAAGTTTTTATACCTTGTTGTTCTCTGTTCTGCATTCATCCGTACCTCGTCTAAGAGATCGAGGTTAAGACGAAGCTGGTTACCATTTTCTCCATCCTGATACTTCATCACCCTATGGCTGGCCATATGCACCTCCACAGGTATGACTGCTTCGCTCCCGTAAGCCAGTTTAAAAGGTGTTTCCCCTGTGGGGGTCCTTGCTGTCGTCCTGTAAGCCCAAAGAACGCCGGGTAGTTCGTCTGGCCATACACCCTTTGCCCCGTCAAGCTGAGTCTTGATGATTTTCAGCAAGGATCGGTTTGCTACTTCTGCTTGGCCATTCGCTTGTGGGTGGGAGGGGGAGGAATAATGATTCTGGATGCCGAAGTGTGCACAGAAGTCCCTGAATAGTGCATTGTCAAACTGTCGTTCATTGTCCGATACTAACACCCTGGGTACCCCGAACCGGCATAAGATGTTCTTCCAAACGAAATGTTTGACATTTTGCTGTGTAATCTTTGCTAGCGGTTCTGCTTCTATCCATTTAGTAAAGTAATCAATACCCACCACCAAAAACTTCATCTGCCTGGTTCCCAGTGGAAAAGGACCCAAAATGTCTAACCCCCATTGCGCGAAGGGCCAAGGGGCCATCATAGGAGTGAGGTACTCTGCGGGTTGTTTGGGGACGTTGCTGAATCGTTGACACTTGTCACATACTTTGACATAGG
Source organism: Lithocarpus polystachyus (assembly GCA_033629205.1). NCBI lineage: Eukaryota > Viridiplantae > Streptophyta > Magnoliopsida > Fagales > Fagaceae > Lithocarpus > Lithocarpus polystachyus. The sequence continues at coordinate 44,236,678 of CM066166.1, forward strand.
CTTTTGCGTCTGCTTGCATTGTTGGCCAATAATATCCTGCACGGACGAGTTTATGCACCAGTGCTCTTGCCCTCGAGTGGTTTCCACAGGATCCTTCATGAACCTCTCTTAACACATAGTTTGCCTCGGCCGGTGCTAAGCATCTCAAGTAGGGTTGGGAAAAACCTCTTTTGTACAGCATATCATCCACGAGGACGTATCTGGCCGACCTGATTCTCAGTTTCTTGGCCTCGTCCTTTCCCTCCGGTAGCTTTCCATCTTTTAGGTATGCCAATATCGGTGTCATCCAATTGTCTTCACCCTCTATCTGCTGTACTTCTGGCAGATCTATGCTTGGCATGTATTGTACTTCGTCAAACTCATCCACTTGTCCGCTTGCCGAGGCTTCTTTCGCTAAAGCATCTGCTTTCATGTTTTCTTCCCTAGGTACCTGAATGAAGCGAGCCTCTTTAAACTGTTTCACGAGGCGTCGCACCTTGATAAGATACCTCTTCATGCGCTCTTCTTTCGCCTCGTATGTCCCATTTACTTGGCCCATGATTAGCTGGGAATCACCATGGACGAGTATTGACTCTGCTCCTAAGGACTTTGCCAATTCTAGCCCCTTCAGAAGAGCCTCGTACTCGACTTCGTTGTTGGTTGCTGCATACTGTAGGCGGACGTTGTATTCCAGCTCATCTCCTTCTGGGGATGTCAAAATGACTCCTACCCCGCCAGCATGTAATGTGGAAGATCCATCCACATGGATGACCCATCTTTGGACGCTGCCCAGCTCGTCCAAACCGTCGATGTTAGGGGTAAACTCCGCTATGAAATCTGCTAGTACTTGTGCTTTTATTGCGCTTCTTGGCAGGTACTTGATTTCGAATTCTCCCAGTTCAATAGCCCATTGGACTAGTCGCCCTGCGGCTTCCAACCTGTTCATTGCTTTCTTCAATGGATGGTCTGTCAAGACATTGATGATATGCGCTTGAAAATAGTGTCTCAACTTCCTCGAGGCCGTAATCAAAGCGAAGGCCAACTTTTCCATCATAGGATATCGTCCTTCTGCTCCTCTCAAAGCTCGGCTGGTATAGTAGACTGGTTTCTGTACCTTTCCTTCTTCTCTGATCAACGCCGAGCTAACAGCATGCGGGGACACCGCCAGATACAAGTATAGTTCTTCACCAAGTATGGACGGACTTAGCAGTGGAGCGGTGGTCAGGTAGGCTTTAAGTTCTTGGAAGGCCCTCTGACATTCGTCCGTCCACTCGAAGGCTTTTTTAAGAACCCTGAAAAATGGTAAACACTTGTCAGTTGCTTTGGAGACAAACCTGTTGAGCGCAGCGACTCGTCCAGTGAGTGCTTGGACTTCTTTGATGTTTACTGGCGGCTTCATGTCAATGATGGCCTGGATTTTATCGGGGTTCGCTTCGATCCCTCTATGCGACACCATGAATCCAAGAAATTTTCCTGACGAAACTCCAAAAGCGCACTTGCCAGGATTTAGCTTCATATTGTACCGCCTGAGTGTGTCGAAGGTTTCCTGAAGGTCTCCCAAGTGGTTCTTCTCATCCAAACTTTTCGCTAGCATATCGTCTACATAAACCTCCATATTTCGTCCGATTTGCGGCTGAAACATCTGATTAACCAGCCTCTGATAAGTTGCCCCTGCGTTCTTTAAACCGAAGGGCATCACCTTATAACAGAACAGGCCCTGGCTCGTCACAAAGGACGTCTTTTCCTGGTCCGCCTCGTCCATCTGTATTTGGTTATAACCTGAGAAAGCGTCCATGAAGCTTAACAGCTGGTGACCAGCTGTTGAATCCACCAGCTGATCGATGCGTGGCAAGGGGTAGCTGTCCTTGGGGCAAGCTTTATTCAGATCAGTGAAGTCCACGCACATTCTCCACTTGCCGTTCGCTTTCTTGACCATTACTACGTTGGCCAGCCACTCTGGGTAATAGACTTCTCGAATGAACTGTGCTGTCTTCAACTTCAGGACTTCTTCCTTAACAGCCTTGTCCCGTTCTGGAGCAAAAACTCTTTTCTTCTGACGGACGGGCTTGTAAGACGGACATACATTCAATCGATGTGTGATGACACTTGGATCAATTCCTGGCATGTCTTCGTGGCTCCAGGCAAACACATCCACACTCGTTTGCAAAAAATGGATGAGGTCTTGCTTTGTTTCATTCTTCATGCTTGTTCCAATTCTGGTGAACTTTTTGGGGTCATTTTCGTCCAAAGGGACATCCTCAAGTACTTCGGTAGGCTCTGCAACAACTCTTCTTTCCTCTATGTTCATCGTCTGAGCTACCTCGTCCATGGCTAGCATGGCTAGGTAGCATTCTCTCGCTGCTAGCTGATCTCCTTGCACTTCCCCCACTCCGTGCTCTGTAGGGAACTTGACCGACAAGTGGTAGGTGGACGTCACTGCCTTCCAACTGTTCAGGGTAGGTCTTCCAATGATAGCATTATACGACGACGAACAGTCAACCACGAGGAAATTTATCTCTTTCGTTGTCTGCTGTGGATGTGTTCCCACCACCACAGGCAGCGCAACGATCCCCAATGGTTGCACCTTCATTCCTTCAAACCCTACCAAGGGTGAATTCACTGGGCGTAGTAAATCTCGTCCGAGGTTCATTTGCTGGAAGGCAGGGTAGTACAGGATGTCCGCCGAACTGCCGTTGTCAACTAGCACCCTTCTGGTCGTATAACCTGCGATAAGTAGGGTAATAACGATCGCGTCGTCATGGGGGTGGTGAAGCCTCGCAGCGTCCTCGTCTGTGAAGGTAATAGATTGTTCCTCAGCTTCCCTCGTCCTGACAGGTCGTCCTGAGAGTTGAACATTCTGCACTACCTTTAGGTATGTCTTCCGTGACCTAGAAGTCTGTCCTGCCGAGGTTCCTCCAAAGATCGTCCTTATTTCTCCTAGCGGTGGTCGGGGCGCCTCTTCCAGCTTTCCTTTCAACTTTTCATCCTTCTGATCTCGTCCAAGGAAGTTCCTCAGTTTTCCCTGCCTGATAAGGTTTTCTATTTGCTGTTTCAAATCGAAACATTCGTCCGTGTCATGCCCGTGGTCTCTGTGAAAACGGCAATACTTATTCTTATTGCGCTTGTTGGGGTCTCCTTTCATCTTTTCGGGCCATTTGAGGGACGGATCATCCTTGATCTGTATAAGCACTTGGTCAAGTGGGACATTCAGAGACGTGTAGTGCTGACTTCGTCCTGAGGATGAAGCTGGCCTCCTATTATCTTGATCCCTTTTTTCCCCTGCACGGGCCTTCTTTGGACGGGGAGCTTGCTCCTGGTGACGGGTGTTGTCTCCTTCCCTTCTTTCGGCTCTCTTCCTCTTCTTAGCTATAATCGCATCTTCTGCATTCATGAAATTTTGGGCCGAATGGACGAGCTCAGCCATGGTCTGAGGCTCTTGCTCATAGAGCTTGTGGATGAACAAGTCAGAATTGACCCCGTTGTGGAAGGCCGCCAGTAGTAGTTTGTCGTCCATCTCGTCTACAGTGAGGGCTTCTCTGTTGAAACGAGTAATGAAGGAGCGCAAACTCTCGTTTTCCCCTTGCTCAATTGTGAGTAAACTGGACGAGGAACGTTTATGCCTTTGTCCTCCAATAAAATTGTTGACAAACAGTTTACTCAACTCTTCAAACGAACCCACAGAATTTGGAGGTATTTTGCTGAACCATACTCGTGCCGGTCCTTTGAGCGTGGTAGGGAAAGCTCTACACATGATCTCGTCTGGAACTCCTTGGAGATGCATTGTGGTTTTGAAGGTTGCTATGTGATCGCATGGATCATGCGTCCCGTCATATGAGTCTAAGGAAGGCATCTTGAACTTAGTAGGCAGGGGATGGTTGTTAATGGAGGCTGAGAAAGGGGAGTCCGTACGGTGAACCAAGTCTTCTACGGGATTCGTTCTCCTCATGTTCTCCCTCATTTCTTCCATGGCCTTACGCATTTGGTCCATTTCCCTCTCCAAGTGTGGCACTCTTCGTGAAACGGTACCCCTCGATTGGCCTTCGGGGTCGGCGTTTTCTCGAATCTCTTGACTCTGGGCTTGTCCTTCCTCGAACCTCTCCTGACGCTGCCTCCGCAAATGAATCTCCCTAGTCAACTCCTGGTTCTGACGGGTTAACTCTGCCATGGCGGCTGCCATGGATTGTATGTGTTGGAGGGCTGGCTGTTGAGCGACTGGCGCTGACTGTCGATCGCGGTTAGGATTGCTGGAGGCATCTCTACTTTCTTGGTGGCCTGGGCTGGTAGCCCTTGATCTTGTCCGAACCATACAGCCTTTTGTTGAGGGAAAGTAGTTAGTACAAACTTATCTTTCCCACAGACGGCGCCAACTGATGATGCACGACAAAACCAGTAGGCTGGATGCTTCGGATTTCGATGGCGGCGATGGTAATCTAACTAAAAACCTGGAGAGACGAACAAAACAATCAGAGGCGACTGGGGTGGACCGGCCAGAAACCCTCCGATGACAAAGTCAGTGTTTTCTCTAAACTTTGGAAATCCCAAATACTTGGAAAAGTATTCCGTACCTTTTTTGTTTGTTGATTGTTCTTCTTATATAATGCAGGCCAGGAATGGTTTATCACTGTAGTAACTGCTCCTATATTAGAGGATGTCGGAAGGTTCGGGAGTAACCTCCATAACTGCCATGGAGGTTATTCTATTAGGCCGTACGTTTCGCAATGCGGTCATAGGAGGTGGTTTCGTGGCAATGTTCTTGGCTTTGCATATGTTCTAAGTGTGTACACCTCGTCTAGGGACGATATGCTGACGGCGTCCAGAGTCAGTGTGGGCCGTCCAAGGATCTTCTTGGACGGACGATCCTGACATGGACGAGATTCCATGGTCAAGCCATTATCCATCTTCTTTGGACGACCCTTATGGACGAGCGTGGAGTTGCGTAATTTTTAGGACACTATCAGAACTAGTGCCTTATCTTTTTGACAAAACAATGAGAATATTTGACTTAGTTGGTAATTGATGAACTTTGAAATGATTGTTGACAATTGATGTGATTGAGAGACTTTCTTTTTTTTTTTTTTTTTTTTTTTTTTTTTTTCATTCTGATCTTGATAATGGAGCTGCCTGTAACCAACTGGCTTGGTTTTGATGAAAGGGGTGTCTGTGACCAACTGGCTTGATCTTGACAAAAAGAGGCATCTACGACCAACTGGGTTGATCTTGACTGAAGGAGTGTTTACAATCAACTAGCTTGATCTTGACAAAAAGAGGCATCTGTGACCAATTGGTTTGATCTTAACTGAAGGAGTGTCTGCGATCAACTGGCTTGATCTTGAAAAAAAGAGGCGTTTGCGACCAACTGGCTTAATCTTGACGAAAAGAGGCGTCTGCGACCAACTGGCTTGGTCTTGACAAAAGGGTGTTTGCGATCAGTTAGCTTGATCTTGACAAAAAGAGGCATTTACGACCAACTGGCTTGATCTTGACGGAAGGAGTGTCTGTGATCAACTGGCTTGGTCTTGACAAAAAAGGGCGTTTGCGACCAACTAGCTTGGTCTTGACAAAAGGGTGTTTGCGATTAACTGGCTTGATCTTGACAAAAAGAGGTGTCTGCAACCAACTGGCTTGATCTTGACGAAAGGTAATTCAAGGGCTTCTCGTCCTTGAAACCAAATTGTCGCCTGCAAAAATCAAAATTTGGAATCAATTTCTAACTGATAAGTGCTTTGTGTTCCCACTGTTTCTGAGATGTGTGATTTTCATTCACCCTTTCTTGATTTGAACTTTATCAAGAAAAGCTTTGATTGAAAAAGATTCTATTTGTGAGAAAGATTTGATCTTTGATACTTGGCAATTTTTTAAATTGATATTTAAAATTTTGAGACTTTGAAACTTTGAGATTTTGAATTGAAATTGAAATATGAGATCTTGAGATTTAGAATTTTGGAAAATTAAGACTTGCTCATGAAATCTGGGTCTTGAAAAATTTTTCTTGAAACTTTGAGAACAAGAGGTTTGAATTAAAAATTGAGAAAATGGGGTTTTTTTTTTTTTTTTGGAGATGAAAATTTTGAGAATTTAGAGTTCTAAAAGATATAGAAAAAACTTCGAAATCTTTTTTTGGGTTGATTGAGTTAACTCAGCTTTGGCTGAGTTTAAAGTGTTGGGGCCAAATTTTTGGCCCCCCACTTTCCTTTGTCTCTTTTTTTTTTTTGTTTCATCCTTCTCCACCTCTCTTCTATTGGAAAATCTAGTTTTGTATCTCATACAAAACACACAGTAGAAGCAACAAATATGGATATATTTCATTCATGATTGATAACATACACTATGTAAATTTCAGAATTTAAGAACGAGATAGCGTACCTTGGTGTGGTGAAATTCAAAACAAAAGATTAGAAGGACTTATGAACACTTTTAATCTTCACTCCAATTCCACTTTACGCCCAAGAAGTGTGGTCTCTCAATCAGTTTCTAAGGGAGAATAATTGAGTGGCTTCACTCACACATACACACCACTTCACAATGATGTCTCTTTTATTCTTCTGAAAAATTCTGTATATTTCTCCCTTTATAACTAATTGATTATTTAATTGGGATGACCTATTGGGCCTTTCCAATTGGGCTTTAGTGTGTAGCTTGGAGTGGGACCAAGAGGGACTAATAAGACACTAGCTCCAATGGACCTTGAGTTTTTCTATCAACTCTTGACAAGCCCAAAATTATCATTAATTATATTTAACACCACTATATAAATATAATTGCACTCTAGGTCTTATTAATAAATTATATTCCAAGACTTTATTATATAAGCAACCCCCTCATAAAATATTCGTAGTAATACAAAGTCATGAATATAGACTACCACTTTGAAATTACTACATCTTAATTCTTGAGTGTCCGGTTTGATCCTTTAAGTTATTCATCATATATTTATGAAATCTAATTTCATAAATATATACTTTAGTATATCCTTACTAAAGTGATTAGGCCTAACACTCTGAATAACCAAAACCATTAAACTTATCTCAAAGGAATATTTTATATCTCCGTTAAGAGATTATAAATTCCATCTTGAGAATATATGTTCCATCAACACTAAATGTGGCTGCTCAACATACTGAGGTTTTGATCGTGACTTTAGATCTCTCTCTTGATATATCAAAGTAGCCTACACTTTATGATCATGTCCATTATTCTCTCAAGATTAAGAGTTCATGCAAATAGAAGTCGTGAGATTTATTATTCAATTGACAGTCGTTAGGAAAATAATAAATCTCACAGCGGTTCAGTTCAATATATCTTAACTCTTAAAACATATCAACATATCAACTAGAAGTCTCCACTTCCATGATCAAGACAAATCATCTTAGTTGATATGTTATAGTCTTCGCAAATGAAATGCCCAATTTCATCACCGACTACGAACTATAATTCTGAGTTTACAAAGAACTTGTGATTTATATCTTTTGTGACTAAATCACATAAATCACATACTATGCATCTAATGGACTATATGATAATGTCCAAATATTCATGTTACTATTATTTTAGATAATAATAAAACAACTTTATTAATCATAACATTAAGTCATACATAATGTCATACATAACATTATACAATAGGATTTAAGGGTACATATCCTAACATCTTCCACCATTGTCACTACTCACTTTCTTCTTCCCCTTAGATTTTCTTATTCACCTCACCATTTCTTCTCACAAAAAACATCTTTCTAAGCTTCTCAAGCTTCCTTCACCCATCTCCATCAATATTTCTTTAGATCCTTGTATTTTGAGTATTTTCATCACACACCCATTTTGGTGAAACCCATTTTGCAAATCCATCTTTCTTTGCACCAAGATGGCTTCTTCTTCCAAAGGACCTTTTTTTCTTACTTTCATGGTAAGAAATATGATCCAACATTTAATTGGCATGAGGAGGATGGACTTCTTCAAGACCCTAGGACCCATGCTCCATATTGTCATGTAGACACCAAGGTGAGTTTTTCTTCTTTGGTTTCTATGCTTGGAAAAATGTTGTTGCATGTTTCATTAAAAGTTTCATGGTGAGACGTTGTCATTTGGTTTTTGGAATTTGGGGCATTGAGTGATGGGTTATGTTTGGAAAAATGTTGGCTTTGGAGCATTCTTGAAGCATTGTGTTTTATTTATTTATTTATTTATTTATTTATTATAGTGCAATTTGGATAATGTTAGTGGATTATGGAATTTTGACAATGTAGGTAGATATTGATGTTGTTTGATGAATTTTGGTTTGGCTTTTGGGAATATTGGCAATGTGAAAAGTTTGTGGTAGGCTTATGTGAACATGTTCTTGACATATATGGAAAAAATTTATTGGCATGTGTAAACTTTGTTTTGTGGTCATGGCAAAATTTTGTGGGTATGTAAGATTTTTGGATAGGAAAAATTTCATGGGCATGAAATTTTGAAAAATTTTGTTGGTCATGTGATGTCGGTTCTTGGAACATTTTTGCGATTATGATTTTGGCTATGTGGGGATTTATTTGCGCATGGGCATGAGTTTGTGGAATTTTTCTATTTTAGAAATGTAAGAACTTCCTTTTATGGTTGTGGAAAAAATTTGATAGTTGTGTATGGGTATGTGAAGAATTTTGAATGTGGTGAAATTTTGGTAGGGCACTGTTGTTTTTTTTTTTTTTTTTGGTGATGTGGGTTTGATCATGGAAATTGATGAGCTGAATTTTTATGTTGTAGAGCCTTAAGAGTCAAGGTAATCTCCAAATGTTAAAAAGTGCATGGGCAGCGTTGTCTCCTAACATTAGAAACATTATCAATGAAGCAGGCTTTGGCACTTTCTTCGAAGCTTTGTTGAATCATGAGACTCATGAATATAGGGATCTTCAATTACTTCTTGCCTTAGCCGAACATTTTTGGGACACTACATGTACCTTCCACTTTCACTGGTCTGAGATTGGGTGGTAAAAGAATTCTTGTCAATGATTCCTTTACTTCGGCCGAACTCAAGAAACTTCTAGGTGTAATGCCTTCTAGAATGAAGAGTAACAATATCCCTCTCTCTTGGCTATGTGAAAATATTCCTCATTATGAGACTGCAGCAAAAGGTGCTCGTATGATCATGCTTCTTTTTGTTGGTGTTAGGTTCTAAAGACTAGGATCTAATGTATTTAGAACTTCATTTTGTATGTTGGCAAACCATGATCAAAACAATGTTGAGTCGTGTGTTAGACTTGCTCAAAGTATGGGGTTTATTGTAAAGTTGGAATCGAGTTTTTATGCAGAAGTACTGTTCACTTTCTGTATGACTCGATCGATCGAAAATTAGACTCGATCGATCGAAAATCGCACAGAACGTTTTTCTGCAGAATTTTCCAACTCAGCCCAAGCCCGTTTTAATGTATAGGGTTTTATGTTTGCCCTAAGTATAAAAGGGAAAACCCTAGCCACGTTTTCAGTGTTCTGTTTAGTTCTGTTTTGCTGTGTTTGTGAATCTCATTGTGAGATCTAGAGGTGTTTACCTTCACATACACTTAGGGTTTACAAACTTGAGATTTATGTCAAGAGTTGTGTAGATCGTTACAGTTGCAGAATCGAAGAGCACAAAGATATACAAGCAGGTGCGCTTGTGGATTTGCTGAAGAATTCCGGAAAGAAGGAGTCCGTGGATCTCGGAGCTATCATGGGGTCATGGTAGTAAGTTTCCTACAGGCAGGTAGCAATATGATGTTAGTGGTCTAAGTCTATTGTGTAAACTTCAATTCTTTCATAGTGGATTCAGTTTACCTTGAGGATAGCTAGGTCAAATCCTCCCCAGGTTTTTACCGGTGTGGTTTCCTGGGTCATCATATCTTTGTGTTGTTTATTTTCCGCTGCTTTATTGTTTTTATATTTATTTGTGTTAACCTAGTTTAATTAAATTACCTAAGTTAATAACTTGGCTAATTCTCTAGGTTAATCTGTTGGGTTAAGGGGTCTAAATGAACTGACAGTTGGAACTTTCTTGTGTCCAGATTTAGGCAGTATTGTGAATCTGCGCTATCTAGAAAGCTTGAAAAGAGTTGGACAAATTCGAAATTATGACAAGAGTGGCATGGCCTATGCTACTTTGATGCACTCCATGACCCAACTCTCTAGGCGGAGTCTTTCAAGTTTGGGTGGGGCTCCATTTTTATGGCAGGTGAAGTTTGGAATTTTTTTTTTTGGCTATGTGTAGGTTCTGGAAAATTATTTTGGCTTTGTGGTAATGGTGTTGTGGCAATTCTCACGTCTGGATGTATGGGTATTTTGGAGTGGGCCATGAAACCCAGGAGGAAGTTGCTGGCATTTTTCTTAGATTTCTCTGTTGGTTTCCCTAGTATCTTTTGTCAATGACCTCCAAGCTTTCTTTGGAAATTTGGCGCTTGGTGATTGACAATTTGATTATTGATGGCGTGAGTCTTTCTTCTTCTTCTTCACCTCTTCATTTTTTGCTCGGGATCTTTGGTGCTTGATTATGGTTTGGCCTTTCTCATTCTAGGTTTCTTTATGATTCTTCAAATAAATTAGATCCTTGGGCTGGATGTGAGGGGTATGTAGAGTGTGAACGAGCTTTGGAGTTAAATGGTTGTTAGGCATTGTTTGAATGTGGGCATGGAAGGTAATTGGTATGTTGGTGATCGGGTGTCATCCCAAGTTCATCATATCTATCCTTCTACAACAATTCTAGTCCCTCCTTGTCCCTCCATCCAGTTAGCTGATTTTCTGATTGATGAAGAGATTGCTCAGGCTTGTGTAGGCTTTGTTGTTCCAGGAATTGCAAGATCTTATCCTGAATTTATGGAAACTCGTCTGCAAGGTTGCTTGGCTGGCCAAACAGTACTTCTTTTAAAAGTCAAATCTTCATTTTGCAAATTATTTCCATGTTTCTGCTTGGTGACAAAATTTGCATTTGGATTTTCAGCCTCCACCTTTTGAAGGAGAGGATGAGGGAGATGATGAGGAAGAAATTCCTTCTCCTCATCATGTTGGTAGTTATTCTAGTTCTTTTGCGGAGACTTATCCTTATTTTTCAGCATGGCAATACGATGTAATGAATCTGTTGGAAAAATACATGTTTGTATTGCATACAAAACATACGCAACGGAAAATAAACGGATCTACTTCATTCGCAATCGATAACATATACTTTGTAAATTTCAGAAAACAAGAACAAGAGAGTGTATCTTGGTGTGGTGAATTTCAAAACAAAAATTAGAAGTACTTGGGAACACTTTTAATCTTCACTCCAATTCCACTTTTTCCCAAGAAGTGTGGTCTCTCAATCAGTTTATATGAATATGTTCAAGGGAGAGTAAGAGAGTGTCCAACACTCACATACAAACCATTTCATTCTCTTACAATAATTCTGTATGTTTCTCTCCTTATAAATGATTATCTACTTGGGCTGGCCTTTTGGGCATTTCCAATTGGGCTTTAGTATGTAACTTGAAGTGGGACCAAAAGGAAACAAATAAGACTCTAGCTCTAATGGGCCTTGGGCTTTTCTGTTAACTCTTGACAAGTCCAAGGTTACCATTAATTACATTTGATACCACTATATAAATAAAATTACACTCTAGGCCTTATTAATAAATTATATCCCAAGAATTTATTGTACATGCAACCCCTTCATAAAATATTCGCAGTAATACAAAGTCATGAATATAGACTGCCACTTTGAAGATTACTACATCGTAATCCTTGAGTACCAAGTTTAATCATTAAAGGTTATTCATCATATATTTATGAAATCCAATTTCATAAACATATACTTTAGTAATACCTTACGAAACTGGTTAGGCCTAACTCTCTGAATATTTTATCTCAAGGGAATATTTTATATCTCCGTTAAGAGATTATGAATTCCATTTTGAGAATATATGTTCCATCAACACTAAATGTGGTTGCCCAACATACTGAGGTTTTGACTGTGACTTTAGATCTCACTTCTGATATATCAAAGCAACCTACATTTCATAATCAGGTCCATTATTCTCTCAGGATTAAATGTTCATGTAAATAGAAGTCGTGAGATTTATTATTCATTTGACAGTCATTAGGAGAATAATAAATCTCACAGCGGTCCAGTTCAATATGTCTTAACTCTTAAAACATATCAACATATCAACTAGAAGTCTCCACTTCCATAATCAAGACAAATCATCTTAGTTGATATGTTATAGTCTTCACAGATGAAATGCCTAATTTCATCACCGATTACGGACTAAAATTTTGAGTTTACAAAAAACTTGTGATTTATATCTTCTGTGACTTTTCACATAAATCACATACTATGTATCTCATGGACTATACGATAATGTTAGAATATTCATGTTACCATTATTTTAGATAATAATAAAACAACTTTATTAATCACAATATCAAGTCATACATAATGACATACATAGCATCATACAATAGGATTTAAGGGCACTAATCCTAACAAAATCTTGATGGAATGTATAGTTCCATGCCCTTGGATAGGCCAAAGCAAGTGCCAAATGTTCCTTGGCCCAATCTAGTGTGTTCTTGAATTTTCAGTTCTTTGTCCTTACTTCTTCTTGGCTTATTGAATGGTTCATGATCTGGCGGATTTCTGCTTCAAGTTGATGTGGATCTTGTGGAGGAAAGCATGCGGATGATTGGAGGGTTGCAGTTATTGGCTCGTACTCAGTCCTCCCAATACGTGCTCATTGATGCAAGTTGGGTATGCCATGTCACTCTCTGAGAATCTTTTGCCTGAATTATGCTTGATGGTGGAGTTAACATCTAATTCTGCCAACTTTTCAGGCACATAGAATGGAAGTTGCTGATGCTACCAGAAGAGCTTTGGAAGAAAGGATCAGGAGCCTTGAACTTGAAAATCGTCAATATGATCCTTGCTTTTTCTCAAGTCAAGAAGGAAATACCGAAGGTGGCTCCTCTAGAGGTGGATCAAGGAGATCCTCACGCAGGCAGACTCGGAGTCCTAATGATGTATGATTTGTTTTTTTCCTGCAAAACCAAAGGAAGTGTTCCTTAGAAAATCTTGTATTAATTTCTGAATTTAGTGCTTTGTCCTTGGCATCACCTAGAATCATGTAGAAACTTTAACTAAGACAAGTTTAGAATTCACTTGATGAGGTCTTGTAGTATTAATTTTAAACTTATCTTGAGTAGCCTTGTTGGAATCTGCACTTGCTTGAATGAGGCAGAGTCGAATGCCCCTAGTTTAAAATGAATGTATGGATTTTGGAAATCTTGGTGATGAAATTTTTTTATTTTTCATTTCATTTATAAAAATGATGATGGCGCCTTTAAAAAAAAAAAAAAAAAGATAAAATGAGCCATGGGCGAATGCCCCTAGTTTAAAAAGGAATGCATGATTTTTGGAAATCTCAATGATGATTTTTGACAAGATGATGATGAACTTTTTTTCTTGAAAAATGCATGAGGCATGGGCAAATGCCCCTAGTTTGAAGCATAAATTCATGAGTCTTTGAAAAAAACTTGATTTAATCAATTTTTTTGAAAACAATGATGCAAGTGATGATTTTTGAAAACAAGTGAGTTAGACATGTCAGAGTGTCTTAATTACCTAAAAAAAAATCTTTTAAGTATCTAACGATTTAAAAAAAAGTCCGAGAACGTGAAATTGCATTGGATTGCATGGGTGTACAATGGAGAGGTGGCGTGCCACTTGGCACGTGAGGAGTGCCATTCAGCAATTTTGGAGTGCCGTTCGGCTCTTTGAAAGTGCAGTTCGGCCCTTTTAGAGTGTTGAATGGCACTGGGCACTATTATGGGTTCGGGCCATGGTGGGCTGACTCCTTATGATTTACCTTTGTGTTTTTTGAAAAACGCTTACTTCATTTGTGACCATGAAACACTTTCCTAGTCAGCTACAAACTCTCTAAAACCTGTTTCAAACCTGATTGGGAATTGATGTAGCTTGTATAAATAAATCCTCCTGCGACAATTCTCTACATAAAGGTTAGCAAAACACAATAATCAAAAGCAAAAGTCATCCATGGCTAGCAATTAAAATTTTTCTTATCCAATAATTCATGATATCAACAGATGGGTTCGTAGCTTTGATTTTAGCACTAAAACCAATTTTACAACCTTCAAACTAGAGGAAATTAAGGCTTTGAGGAATGTCAAAATCAAGTGGGACTTCCTTCGTGCTGCTATGAAATTCTGGGATCCAGAAGATCATGTGTTTTGGTTTAACACTGTTGAACTCTATTCGAAAATTGAAAAGTTTTCCGCTATTCTAGGCTATGATCTAAATAGAAAATCTGTTGCGGTTTCTTGTGATCCCAGGCATAAGGAATCATTGTTCGATGCTATCGGTCTTCCTGTTGGGAAAAATACATGTTCGTATCACATACAAAACATACACAGCTGAAAATTAACGGATCTACTTCATTCACAATTGATAACATGCACTATGAAAGTTTCAGAATTTAAGAACAAGAAAGCATGCCTTGATGCGGTGAAATTCAAAACCAAAAATTAGAAGTTCTTGGGAAGACTTTTAATCTTTACTCCAATTCCACTTAATGCCCAAGATGTGTGGTCTCTCAATCAGTTTTCAAGGAGAGAACAAGGGAGTGTCCAACACTCACATACAAACCATTTCATTCCTTGTGTAATCTTGATGAAAAACTCTTGTGAAATGACTCATGAAAAAGACTTATTAAAGGACTTATGAAATTCTGTATGTTTCTCTCCTTATATACAACTGATTATCTAATTGGGCTAGCCTTTTGGGCCATTCCAATTGGGCTCTAGTGTGTGGTTTGGAGTGGGACCAAAAGGGAACAAATAAGACTCTAGCTCCAATGGGCCTTGGTCTTTTTTGTCAACTCTTGACAAGTCCAAAGTTACCATTAATTATATTCAATACCACTATATGAATATAATTGCACTCTAGACCTTATTAATAAATTATATCCCAAGACTTTATTATGCATGCAACCCTTTCATTAAAATATTCGTAGTAAAACAAAGTCATGAATATAGACTGCCACTTTGAAGATTACTACATCTTAATCCTTGAGTACCCGGTTTAATCCTTAATGTTATTCATCATATATTTATGAAATCCAATTCCATAAATATATACTTTAGTAACTCCTTACTAAAGTGGTTGGGCCCAACTCTCTGAATAACCAAACCCATTAAACTTATCTCAAGGGAATATTTTATATCTCCGTTAAGAGATTATGAATTCCATCTTGAGAATATATGTTCCATCAACACTAAATGTGGCTGCCCAACATACTGAGGTTTTGACCGTAACTTATAGATCTCACTCCTGATATATCAAAGCAACCTACATCTCATGATCAGGTCCATTATTCTCTCAGGATTTAGAGTTGATATAAATAGAAGTCGTGAGATTTATTATACAATTGGCAGTCGTTAGGAGAATAATAAATCTCACAGCTGTCCAGTTCAATATGTCTTAACTCTTAAAACATATCAACATACCAACTAGAAATCTCCATTTCCATGATCAAGACAAATCATCTTAGTTGATATGTTATAGTCTTCGCAGATGAAACGCCCAATTTCATCATCGACTACGAACTAAACTTCTTAGTTTACAAAGAACTTGTGATTTATATCTTCTGTGACTAAATCACATAAATCACATACTATGCATCTCATGGACTAAGATAATGTCCCATTAATTCATTTATAGATATGCTCATATAATTAAACAATTTAATTATTTATGACATGCCAATAAATTAGATTTTAGGGCATAAACTCCAACACTTCCTACTTCCATTATTGATAGTATGATTGAAGGCCATATGGTGAATCTTCGTGCAATTATCTCTAGGCTAATTGACAAACGCACTATGGATTGACCAACAATATGCATAAAAACTTCGATTTGGCCTTATGTTTTGTGGGAAAATTTTTACTTTGCATTGAGAGACATGCTTTTGTGGATGCTCAAGCCATAAACATTGGGAGCCAAATTAAGGATCGTGACAATCCTGTTTCTTTGATCTTGGCAGAAACTCTTCTAGGACTAGATGTTGTATTTCATGGTGGAGAAACTCAGAACTTCTTAGGGAGTCCTTTGACTTTGCAGATATGGATGATGGAGCGACTGGACATGATTGCCAAGCCTACAACCGGTAATTATGGACCTAGCAGTTTTCTTAGCAGTGCTGTAATTAAGACTGAGTGCCAAACTAAGAGTGATTGGGTGAAGTTTTTGGACAAGAAATCTAGTACTTCAATTCGATGGGACTGTTATTGGTGGAAGTGCCTACCAATAACAGTCCCATCGACATCTTCCTTGTTGGGTTGCGAATTGCAATTTTCTACAAAGGAGATCGGCTTTTGAACAATTCAAATATGAGCAAGGAATGCCTGTTAGGAAAAGGAAAAGACCTTTATCTCCTATGGACACAAATCCTACTTCTGTAAAGAACATGCTATTGGTTTTAGAGATGGCTGACCAGGTGGACCAATCTTTTGTCAAAGTTCACTTTCACAAGATGACTACAGAATATTCTAACTAGCTTATAGATAAGATTGTTGACAAGGAAGCTGAGAGAATTACTATGAGAGAACAATTTCTTAGAGACAACGAGGAAAGAGTCAATGACAACAACTATGAATTCAAAAGAAGAGACAGGGATGATAAAGTACCTATCACCAAAGAAATTAGTGATCAGAAGAAAAAGAAAAGACTGAAGACAAAGTGACCTTATTTTTTTTGGCTTTGAGCATGTTTATTTAGAAGTTGATGTAAAAACTCTTAATTTTAGGAAATATTTAGGGTTTGCAGGTTAGGGATTCTGTCTTATGGTATAGGCTTTTGAGGTTTGGTGTTTTATATATATATATATATATATATATGGTTTGCTTAGGGTTTTGGTTTTTGTGCAATGAAACGGCTTAATGGAATGGTTGAATTTTTTGGAAAATTTTAGTTAATGGGCAAATGGTGTGTTTTGGGAAATTGTGACCGGACCAATGCATGGTTGCCTACATACCCCCTCTGATAGAAGGATTGGGTCATCACGTAGTTCATTGATTTTTTTTTATGCCTTAATTTTTGCCTAGGCCACCCTTTCAGGTTTTCAACCTAACAGGTTCTCTTACTCCTTTTTTTTTTTTACTCTCCTTTTGCGTAGGTCGCCCTTTCGGGTTTTTAACCTACATCTCTCTCTCTCTCTCTCTCTCTTTGTTTTGTTGCTCTAATTTTTGCATAGACCACTCTTTCTGGTTTTCAGCCTAGTGAGCACTTTTTTTTAAAATTTTTTATTTTTTTTATTATTTTTTTATGGTTTTCTTAGGGTTTAGGTTTTTGTGCAATGACACAGTTTAATGGAAAGGTTGAATTTTTTGGAAAATTTCAGTTAATGGACAAATGGTGGGTTTTGGGAAATTGTGATCGGACTAATGCATGGTTGCCTACGTACCCACTTTGATAGAAGGATCAGGTCATCACGTAGTTCATTGATTTTTTTTTATGCCTTAATATTTGCCTAGGCCACCCTTTCAGGTTTTCAACCTAGTAGGCTTTCTCACTCCTTTTTTTATTTTATTTTTTTTACCCTCCTTTCGGGTTTTCATCCTACCATTTTTTTTTTGTTTTTTTTTTTGTTGCTCTGATTTTTGCCTAGACCACCCTTTCGGGTTTTTAGCCTAACGGGCTCTTTTTATTTTTATTTTTATTTTTTATGGCTTGGTTTGCAACTACCACTTCAGACATGGTACTTCTTCAATTGATCCATGTTGGTTGGTTCAGTGAAAGGATTTGCATCTAAGTTTGTTAATCTTACTGCGCCTTCGGAGTATATCTGCTTGATAATGTATGGGCCTGCCCAATTTTGCTTGAACTTCCCGTTTGCATCTTGAATCGGGGCTCGAATTTCTTTCAACACTAGATCTCCTAACTTCAAATCTCTGGTTCTTACATTCTTATCAAAAGCTTTCCTAAGTCTCCTTTGGTATCTCTGAATGTGATACAGGGTTTTTAGTCTTTTTTCATCTAGCATGCATAACTAGTCATATCTGCTTTGCAACCAATCTGCTTCAGAGATTTCACTTTCCAGTACTGTCCTTAGTGATCGAACACCCATTTCAATGGGAAGGACTACTTCCATCCCATACACCAATGAATAAAGAATGGCTCCTGTGGA
This sequence comes from Lithocarpus polystachyus, assembly GCA_033629205.1. NCBI lineage: Eukaryota > Viridiplantae > Streptophyta > Magnoliopsida > Fagales > Fagaceae > Lithocarpus > Lithocarpus polystachyus. The sequence goes on from CM066166.1 coordinate 44,254,836, forward strand.
AGATCGAATTGATGTTCTATATCCCCAGAGTGCATAGGGTAATTGTAGGTACCAATCCTTGTAGTTCTTTATGATTTTCTTCAAGATTCGCCCTATATTTTTGTTAGCAGCCTCAACTGCTCCATTAGTCTAAGGACGATAGGGTGAAGACCTGTGGTGCTGAATGTTGAGCTGTCGTAGTAGCCTCTCTGTTTCTTCTTTAAAATGTAACCCATTGTCAAAGATAATCTCATGTGGCACCCCATATCTACAGATGATATTGGTCTGAATGAACTGAGAGACTTTCTTTGAATTCAGAACTTTGTATGAGGCAGCTTCTACCCATTTAATGAAATAGTCTATAGCAATGAGTATGAATTCATGGCCATTAGATGTAGTTGGATGAATCTTCCCTATAATGTCCATCTCCCATGTTGAGAATGGCCAGGGTGATGTCATAGTATGCAGTGGCATGGGTGGCATGTGTTTCAGATCTCCATGGACTTGGCATTGATGACATAACTTGTCATAGTATGCAATGCCCATAACTTGATTCATGAACCTCTTCAATTATCTACTGTGCCTTCTTGCGGTTACACAAAGGAGATGAATTCCATCATATGATCTTTTGTAAAGTCTTTCACCATAAATAATGTAATCAATAGACAACCTTCGGATGGTTAACTGATCATTCTTTTCTGCAGATGGTGGATACATCCCATTTTTGAGGTACTGTAGGATGTCTGAATACCATTCACCTTCCCCATTCTTTCCCTCATATTTTTCTATTGTCATGCAGTAGGCTGTTTCTTCTTTTTGTTCCAACACTATCGGTCTGACTTCATCTTCTTTCGGTCCATCCATCATGGACGCCATGGTTGCTAGAGCATCTGCAATTTGATTTTGCATCCTTGGCACATATTGATATTGGATCCTGCTGAATTTTGCTACCCATTTCTGAAGACATTTATGATATGGCATAAGCCTTTCTTCCTTGATCTTCCATTTATTCTGAATTTGAGAGATTATTAAAGCTGAATCTCCGTATACCTCTAACTCCTTTATTCCTAGGCCTAAAGCTACTTGTAGGCCCATAATGCAAGCTTCATATTTTGTGGCGTTGTTAGTGGCAGGCAAATTGAGTCTACTAGAAAATGGAATATTTGTCCCTTTTAGAGAAATTAAGAGAACTCCAATTCCACTTCCATTTTGATTTATTGCTCCATCAAAATACATCTTTCATAATTCTACCTCAATTCCCATGATATCTTCATGTGGAAAGTCCTTTTGGATCTCTTTAGCTTCTTTTGGTGAACAATGGGCTAAATGATCGGCAATTGCTCTCCCTTTTATAGATTTCTGAGTCACGTACTTAATATCAAATTCTAACAAAAGCAAGACCCATTTAGTTGTCTTTCTATCCTACACAAGTTTTTCCATTAAGTACTTCAAAGGATCCATTTTGGCAATCAAGAGAATCTTGTAAGCAAGCATATAATGTCTAAGTTTGCGGGTTTCCCAAACAGGTGCTACGCATGTCTTATCTAAGGTTGAATTTTATCAACCATTTTGTTGGTTTTATTCCATGCCAATTTGCTTGTATTTCAGCACTTAGAAACCCTGTATTTAGGTGGGAATCATGTAAGGGTAGTGTGTGAGAGAATGTGAAGAAATGCTCAAGACTGTGCAGAAGAACAGGGACTCACGAATGGATCTGTATCACAATTGTCAAGCAGCCAGATGCTACACACGAGTGAACCATGCAGAGGAGAACTCATGATTGGATCTAACAGGTAGCTCACGACTGGCAAGCCGCCAGGAACCGAATCGTCGTGCCAGCTGTTGGACTACAGGAAAAAATTCTAGTTTGGTAGTTTAGTTAGCTCGTGGCTTGAACTCGCGACTCAGTCAAGTCAAGAGGTCAAGTCGCCAGCCAGTTCTGTTTTGAAAAATTGACTCTTCGCATTCCCTTCTCACCTTAGTATAAATACCCTTTATAGCCATGAAATGTAGAGAGCTTCCAGAGAAAATTTTGAGAGAGAAACCCTAGAGAAAAACAAGATTGACTCATCCATAATCTTCACAAAGAGACTCTTCAAATTCCTCTACTCTCACCCTCTCCATTGTTAGATCCTTGAGAGGTTCTTTAGCCAAATCCTTTTCTCACCATACCCATATCTGTGAGAAGGCTTTTTGGTGCTTTGGGAAGCAGTTAGGAAGGGACCAATTTCATATTGGTTGATGCTATGGGCTATAGCGGAATCCGACAAGCTAAAGAAGAAATAGGTTTGACGTAACCTCGTTGGAGTAGGAGCTTGGAGGGCTTAGGTACACTGGGTAGATTAGGCTTGGAGAGTCTATTACTGTCCTTGTATCCCAACTACATTCTTTAGTGGATTATTTGACCACTTGGAGGGCGGCAGAGAGGTTTTACGCCGAGGGCTTCAGTTTCCTCTTCGATAACACATCATTGTGTTGTCCTTGAGTTTGCATCTCTCTTCCCTTAATCTTTGTCATTTAATTTCTTCTATGGATGTGGTTTTATTTGGCTTAAATTGTTTATCAATTCTATTTTAAGCTTTTGTTCATTTTTCACACGTACATTGTTTGATATAAAGCTTGAATTGGTAATTTGGGGGTCAAAATGTTCATAATGTTTTATATACTATTTGAACTTTCAATTGGTATCAGAGCGGGTGCACTTACTGTGGTTTAATTACCTTAGTGCGATCCTTGACCCCTTATTGATATGGACCGGTCTCAATCTTTAAATGCACCACCATATTTTGATGGTAGCAACTATACTTTTTGGAAAGTCTGGATGAGGGCATTTTTATGTTCTATTGATGAAAGTGTGTGGGATGCTGTTGATATTGGATGGGTTAGGCCGGAGGCTGAAAAATCCACTTGGGATAAAGCAGCCCTTGCTGCATCTAACGCTAATAGTAAAGCTTTGAATGCAATTTTTTGTGATGTGTCTCCAAATGAGTTTCACAGGATATCTCATGTCTCGGTTGCTAAGGAGGTATGCAAATATTGGAGACCACGTATGAAGGAACCAAGAAAGTGAAAGACACTAAGTTGCAGATGCTGACCACTCGCTTTGAGGAGCTCAAAATGAGTGAGGACGAGTCTTTTGACTCTTTCTATAGCAAGCTGAATGAAGTAGTCATCGACAAGTTCAACTTGGGTGAGAAAACGGAGGACTCAAAGATTGTAAGGAAAATCCTTCGATCATTGCCGGAGAGCTTTCGTGCAAAAGTTACTGCAATTGAAGAGAGCAAAGACTTGGATGATATCAAAGTTCAAGAACTAATTGGCTCACTTAAAACTTATGAGCTGTCTTTGCCATCACAAAGGAAGAGCAAATCTCTTGCTCTTAAGACAATTAATGAGAAGGTGGAAGCTCACGATTCATCGTATGAAGATGAGGCCGATAAAGATGTAGCATATCTTGTGAAGAATTTTCGAAAGTTCTTGAAGTTCAAGAAGAATGGAAAATTTGCTGAGAAAGGAAAATTCCCAAGTTTCGGAAAGGAGAAAAAGGATTTTAAGAGGAAAGATGGGAAGGAGTCTCAATCCTCTCAAGGAATCACATGTTTTGAGTGCGATGGACATGGACATATCAAGAAAGAGTGTCCCAATTATTTAAGAGGGAAAGGAAAAGTGTATGCCATGACTCTAAGTAATTCAGATTCTTCTAACTCAAATTCGGATGAAAGTTGTGACAATGAAGGGGATTATTCTGCTTTTATGACCATTGATCATGTTGCATCGTCAGATAACTTGAGTGTGCTTGTAGAAGAGCTTGGTGAGCACTCTAAATTGGAGTCAATAGGGATAATAAAGGAATCCGATGATGAGGAAGATGAAGGTACAGTGGGATTGCAAGAGGCTTATAATTCTCTTCTCGAGAAGACAGGTGAGTATGCGAAAGTGCTAATGCAGCCATTAAAAAAATGAAGAGGACAGAGGAAGATTATAGAAGTCTTCTAGTACGACATAAGGAGACCAAATGTGAGATAGAAAAACTAAATGGAGAATTGACAGAAGCTTATGCAAAAATGGGATTCCTTGAACTAGAGGTGGTACAAGCTAATGTCAAAGTAGAAAGGGTTTCCACCAAGAAGCTTGATGATGTCATTTCCTCACAAAAACATTTCTCAGAAAAAATCAGGTTGGGATATACCGGAGAAAGTAGTTCGGTCGTCAAAATTGCTAAGGAAGTGAAGTTTGTGAAAGTCAAAGAGCCTGCAGCGGCTGCATCTATCCCTGAGAAAGAAGAGAATGAAAAGAAGAAGAATGTGGTTGACCAACGGTGTAACACCCGTCTCATTTAAATTTAATTTAATTGCTTCTAGAGAGTAGATTTGATAAATTGCTTAGTTTGTTTTGGAGGAGATATTATTTTATATTGTGATTTCTATAATAATAATAATAATAATAATAATAATAAGGGGTAACGTGAATAATTTTTTTGTGGTGTATTTAAATTTAACTTTTGGTCTCCTTATCAGTTAAGGAAAAGGATAAGAGACTAAAACCTACTTGGACTAGGAGTTTAATTGTTATTGGAATTCTTTAGGGTTTTAGCCTATTTAAAACAACCTTATAATGAGTTTAGTGGAAAGGTAGGTCTTGGAAGTTTATTTTAGTTGTAGTGGGCTTCTAAATTTTCAGCCCAAGTGAAATTAGCCTTAACCTGAAATAGGCTTCTGAATTTTCAGCCCAAGTGCAACAGCTTTATATGAAAGAAAATTAGGGTTTCTCAAAAACAAAAGAAGAGGAGGCTGTGCACTTCAGGGCAGCCAGCAACTTCATCTTGGTTTTGAGGTAAGCATCATTCTAGGAAAGCCCTTTTTTTTCTTTTATTTTGCTGGGATTTCATCATTGACATGTTAGTGTTAGGGTTAGTATTATGGTTGCTGGAATTTCAATTGTGTTTGCTGGAAATTCAATGATGGTTGCTGGAATTTCAATTGTGTTTGCTGGAATTTCAATTGTGCTATTAGATTTATATATAAGTATATATAGATATATGGGATTGCCGAATATATATATATATATTTCATCAATAGTTCACGGTTTGATTTATATGGGATTGCCGAATATATATATATATTTCATCAATAGTTCACGGTTTGATTTATATGGGATTGCCGAATATATATATATATATATATATTTCATCAATAGTTCATGGATTAATTCATATGGGATGCGGCCATGTGATGAATGTCTCCAGAGAATAGAGTTATATTACATTGTTTCTTGCGGCCATGTGATGAATGTATACATATATATGCATAAATTGCCTTTATGAAACTATGACCTTTAATGTAAATTGCTTATGCGGTTTGGATTGTGAAGGCTAATGTATATAAGGCTTGGCACTACTTGGATATATATATATATATATATAGGTATATTAGGTGTTAGTTTTAGGGTATACTTTGCATTATAATCTAGAATAGGTGGGGGTTTATTAGAAGGAGATGTTAAATTTTAATTTTTTTGCCAATCTTCTTAGTGGCTGAGGAATTGTTTCATCAAAGGACTTTGTGATCATTCAAAATCTGCCCTCATTGAGTTATCTAATTATTATTTAGGTTCTAGTTGACGTCGTTTCGAGCAATTGAAGTGAAGCTTGGTTTAGCCACTAGAGGTAAGTAGACTTCAACACATGACGTCTCTCAAGACGTATATATTTATATATATATATATATAATTGTGGTAAAAATATATTTATATATATATACATACACATAATTGCAAAAGTGAAGTTTCAAAGACTTATACCATTGTTAGTGCTTTATACATACTCAAACTCTATTATTTATTGTATATTATTGTGAAACTGTATATGTCAAGAGTGTTTCAAATGGTCAACTAGACAGTCTGCAACTTTTGCCAACACAGGGTTAAGTGTTGGTCTTCGGCCGAAGTAGTGTTAGTGTGGTGTGGTGCAGTGTTATTGTTGCTCTTCGGAGCTAGTGTTGCCTCTTTGAGGTTAGTGTTATTGTTCCCATGGGAAATCACCCACCGAGTGTTTAGCAGCTTTTGTCTATGTTTGACTAATATTTTTCATATTGAATTACTGTTTATTTGCTACTGTTCTTTTAGGTGAAAAAGTGTTTATTTTCAAAATAAAGTGTTTCTACCTATTTGGTGCATATTGGCATATTAATGTGGTTATTATTGTATTAATGTTTACAGCGTTATAGTGATATATTTTATTTTAACAGCTTTATGGAATAAATTATATTACAGTTTAAACTAATTGTAATTGTATTGTGAGGACTATATTTTGTCAAAAATATTATCGTTTTGTTTGGAAGACATCCTCATGTTTGTAGTCTCTTATTGAGCCTTTAGCTCACCCATTTTTCCATCCTTTCAGATTAGAGACATGGAGTGTATTTTGGTGGTAGATCAGTGAAGCCTTAGATGGACGACTTCGTTTGGAGCTTGATAGTTGCAGAATTGTTTTAGTAAAATTGTTTCAGGACAATGAGATTATTATTTTGGAACTATTTTGAGATGTTGTTTGGAGATTTTACATTCAAAAAGAATATTATTGTTGTTTTGTTTTTATGGATTGTTAAGGAAATCTGATGATATTCAAGAAGTTTATTTGAGGTTTTAATTACGCTCTGTTCCATTATATTAGTGTTGATTATTTCTACGACAGGTTATGCATCTAAATCCTTCTTAAGGGTTTGGGGTGTTACAGAGCCGACCCGGTAACCCCGTGTGGACTCGGAGACACTACCCCACAAAGTGGACCCTAACGAGGACGTTAGGGATTTAAGTGGGGGAGATTGTGATGCCCCAATTGATTGATTGATTGTGTGATGTGTGTGGGTGTGTGATGAGTCCCACATCGGGTATTTACTGGGTAGATCTGGGCTTTATTAACAACTACAAGGAGCTTCAATAGTGACTAGTCCTTTTGAGGTATAGCGCAGATGTGGCTAGCGCTTTTCCTTGGGTCGTTACAAACGGGTATTGAATAAGCCTCGTAACCATTCAGCGATCAAACCTGAAGCTAGAAGGAAATCACTTCCAAGATCACAAAGAGGTCCAAGAACAAATCATTTTTATCATCATTGTGGTCTTCAAGGGCACACCAGACCAAATTGTCACAAACTGAGAGCATTGATTAATGCAAGTGATCAAAGGTCAAGAGGACCAAGAAATGACAAGAGGACTTGGGCTATTGAGCAATCAAGAGGTCGAGATGGTGATTCCGGAATGATGGATGTGATGAAGATGATTGGTGCTTTCACCACTTGCTTGGAAAGCTTCACTAGAAGGTTTGAAAGTCCTAACTCTCGTACCCAATCCTATAGGGATATCACCCCAAACGCACATGACGTGTGGGTGAAAAAGGGTACCCATGCATAAGCATTACAACATGTCCATGTATTAATACTTCCTATGTTTTGTGACTATGCTTGGTTGTGTGTTTTGTGCTTGTTTTGAGTTAAAAATTGTTTGTTTGATTGTTTTTGCTTTACATGCTTTTTACAGTGTTGTTTTTAATCAAATTTTTCTTACTTTTGTGTCAAAAATCCAAAAACACATAAAAAGTAGAAAATCCTAAAAGTTTGATTGACTTTGATGAGTCTTTGTCTTAAACATGTTTTGCCTTATACCATTGTACTAATGACTTTGTGCATTTACGAGTGTAGCTTGTTATTAATGCACTCATATCATTGTGGGAAAAATCTTGAAATCTATGTGATTGTTGTAAATCGATCTTCAAACTTGTCATGAATGATTAGCCAATGGTTTTGTTGATCTTGAGACAGGCATAGACTTATGTCTATATATCTTTCCACTCTTTATTTTCTTTGTTTTTGCCTAAAGGGCTCAAAAATGTAAATCTCCAAATGTAAAGAGATAATGAGTTGCAAAAGCTTGTCGTACATACTAGTATTTGACTAGGAAAAAGGGAAAGTGACTTTTATGAAAATGTATGATGCCTAAAAAGCCAAAGGCTAACTCATCAAATTGAAATATCAAAAATTTCAGGCATCAATCTCCAAAATGAGTTGTTATGATTCAAAAGATCAAATGATATGTTGAATATGGAGCCAAATGAAAAGCTTCAAACTTATATTATCAAGTTTTTATGGGAGGTCATATATGCATATTTCTATAATTGAGATGGGTCACAATATCTGGTGTTAAATGTGTATGTCTTGGTTGAATTGATCATTGAAGTTTCACATTAGACTAAGGACTATCCCATTGATGATATCCACACACATCACACTTGTCTATGATCATTGAATACCTTATTCATTCGTGTGATTGTACTTGATAAAATGTGTTTCACATGCTCAATTTTTGTTGATCAACCTCAAAAAGATTTTTGAGTGTTTTTAGTTGTTTTTGGAAAGTCTTTTGTTTTTAGCAAAAATATAAAAAATTTTCAGAAATTGATGTGTCCTGTTTTGGGGACCCAGTTGCGAGTTTGTCCAGTTGCATGCCCTAGTCGCGAAAAATACTTAGAAATTTTTTTCAAAATTTGGGTTTTAATGTTTCTCGCCACTTGATGTGGTGACTTTGTCGCGAGTGGAGGCTCAGTTGTGAGAATTACACAGAAAGTTTCGCGGCTCAGCTCGCGTTTCTCTCGCTGCTTGAACTTCTAGTCGCGAAAAATACTTGAAATTTTTTTCAAAATCTTTGTTTAAGTATTCTGGCGACTGGCCTTGGCGACTTGCACGCGACTTGACTCAGTCGCGAAAATCGCGTGTTTTGCGCTTTTAAAGTTAGTTAAAAAAAAAAAACTTTTCAGTTTTCCCTCGAATATTTGTGACTGTTCATTGTCTTGTCCATGTTCTTCTCAAAAACATCACTGTTCTTCATCATTTCAACTTCAATATTCAAGAAAAAGGTATGGGTTTTCCTATTTTTATTACCTATTTCATGATTTTGAGCCTTATTTTCTTGGATTTTGAGTTGTTTGTGCGGTTTGAGTTATTTGGCGTTTTGGCCATGAGTTTGAATCATTGTCTTGGATTTGTTAGATTGGGTTTTGTTGGTTCTTCTAATCTAATACCTGATATGCTTACCTTCTTGCTTATTTATCCTCATTGAGTACATGTGTTGATTTGTCCTTACTTGTGCATATCATACCCATTGTATCATGTGTTTATGTTGTTGAGGATTTAGTGTGTTGGTATTAGTTTGTGTTGTGTTTGACTTAAATTTTTTTTTTTTGCCTATAGCTCAACTGCTTTTGTGTCCTGATTTTTGAACCATGTTTGATTCTGCCTTGCTTATGCACAATATCAATTTAGGGCTTGACTCCATTCCTGGTAGTATATCCATACTAAGTTCTTCTATAGTATGTTATTTCCTTCTGTGATTTTTCTTCAACATTGTGTGGTCAGATTTTCTAGTTTAACCTTATGTTTCATATAATTTTACTAATCAATTACTGATGTTTTGAATGTTCCATCTATTGTGCTCTGTCCTTATGGGTATTGTTGTCATTGTTTATGCAGATGACTCCTACAAAGAAGAAATCTATTGCCAAGAAGGGTGACGGAAGACTGAAGATGGACAACACAAAGTTCAGGTCTCCTCAACACTTTGAAAGATACACCCGGTATTATTTGAAGGCACCCATTATCCAAGTAAGGTTTGTGGACTTGGCAGATCTGAAAGACACCTTCATTCCTCGTTGCTTTGAGGGAAGAGGTTGGGAGAAATTGCTGAGTAACCTCCCTGGAGTATGTGAACCTCTGATTAGGGAGTTTTATGCTAATGCTGTGCTGAGAGAGAGTGAGATCAACTGTTGGATAAGAGGACAAGAATTCACACTAGATGTGGATGACATTGATGAGGTGTTGGGTTTTGAAGGCATGGATGATCATGATTTCACACATTACAAGGATAGAATGATGTCCATAGAATCTGCTCAAGCGTATATTGGGGGAGTCAGAGAAGGGAAATGTCTCAACACCAATGCATTTCCAGCAGACATAAGATGTCTAACTATGATAATGATGTTCAACCTATATCCTGTGAAGAAGTTGACCACAATTAACAATGCTAGAGCAATCTTTCTAATGGCGCTCAAGACGAAGACCTACATAGACATCAGTGCTCATATATATCATACCATTGTTGATGAGACCAGAACAACTTCCAGAGCCAAGTTGATTTTCCCCAATCTTCTCATGAGAAATTTTTAGACTAAAAGGAGTGGAAATCCCTCAAGATATAGGACTCATGTCCACTCCCTCAGCCATTAACAATCTAACCATCGTAACGATATGAGTGCGTCTTCCGGGTGATGAAGAGGAAGGTGATCAAGAAGAAGGTTTCATCAGATAACTCTTGATATTATCAAAGGCTTCTTGGCATTGTTCATTCCACATTGTAGAGACTTCCTCTTAAGTAGTCTGAAGATTGGTTCACATGTTATGGTGAGTTGGGCTATGAACTTGCTGATGTACTGTATTCTCCCTAAAAATCCTCAGGTCTTCTTTTTAGTTCTTGGTGGCTTCATCTCTACAATTGCCTTGATTTTGTCAGGATCAACTTTTATTCCTCTTTGGCTTACCATAAACCCTAACAATTTTTCGGATGTAACTCCGAAGGTGCACTTCTTGGGATTCAATTGTAACTTGTATAACCAGATTCTTTCAAAGAACTTCCTCAAAGCTGGTATGTGCCCTTCATAGAGTTTAGACTTTACTATCATGTCATCAATATGGACTTCTACTTCTTTATGGATCAAAATCATGTAACAAAGTGGTGGCTGCATGTTGGTAAGTAGCACCAGCATTTTTAAGGCCAAATGGCATGACCTTGTAGCAGTATGTCCCTCATGGTGTAATGAATGAGGTTTTCTCCATATCTTCTGGAGCCATCTTGATTTGGTTGTACCTTGAAAATCCATCCATAAACGATAGTAGAGCATGACCTGCTGTGTTGTCAACCAGGACGTCGATATGAGGCAAAGGGAATCATCTTTCGGGCTGGCCTTGTTCAAATCTCGAAAATCTACACACATCTTGACCGTCCCATTTGTCTTAGGTATTGGAACCACATTAGCTAACCACTCTGGATAGTTGACCACTATTAGGAATCCAGCATTGTACTATTTTTCCACTTTTTCCTTGATATTGAAAGTCCACTCTGGCTTTATTCTTCTTAACTTTTGCTTGACCGGCTTTATGGTTGGATCTGTCGGAATGCAGTGCTGTACTATATCTGTATCAATCCCAGGCATGTCTTCATATGAACAGGCAAAGACTTCCTTGAACTCTATTAGTAGTGTCACTAATGCATCTTTCTTTGAAGTAGTTAGGGTGTTGCCTACTTGGATTATTTTGGGCTTATCCTCAGTTCCCAAGTTAATGGGTTGGGTTTCCTCATTTATAGGTTCTAGGTATCCATGTTTTAATTCCTTGTTATTAAGAGTTTCTTTACCAATTTCAGAAATAAAAACATTCAAAGCCAGCAAATAAGCAGAATCAGAAATCATATTAAAAGGAAAAGAGTTCTCAACAGACTTAATAGACTCGACTAAAGCAGACTCAACTGGAAAACTATCACAAACAGACTCGACAAGAATAGAAACACTAGCAGACACAGACTCAATAGGAATAGAAACAATATTCTTGGTAGGGGTGACTAGCTTAGCGTTCTTGATCTTCTTGGCAAAGGTGACTGACTTAACGGTCTTGATCTTCCTCACGGAGTCCTCCATGGGGTGGGTGGCTCCCTCCCATGCCTAGTTCTTTAACTTGGTCGTGGCTTCCACAATGGCAGGTGGCTCCCAGTAAGCTCCTTCTTCCCTCAGCATCAGTACTGCGGGATCTAAATCCATATAATCTGTAGCTTCTTCTTCAATCTCCATGTTTGTAGGCTTGTTGATTACAAAAGCATCTAGGCACTCTATGCTATCCATCCATTCATCAAATAGGTCGTGCTTGCTTCTGTTGCCCAAGTTAGTGGGTTAAGGGAGATGCTTTGGCTCGCCTCGTTCGTCCCTCTTATCACTAAGCTTAGCACTCTCAAGTGTCATGATTCTGCGATTGTGGACCATCAGCTTATGGTCTAGTGTGGCCAACCTGGCATCTATGTCATCCTCCTCTTCAGTAGTGGGTGAGATTGGTTTTGAATCATAATACGACCCTAATTTTGGAACTTCCCTTCCATGCTTGTTGTAAGGTTGAAATTAATTAACCATTTTGTTGGCTTTATCCCGTGCCAATTTGCTTGTAATTTAGCACTTAGAAACCTTGTATTTAGGTGGGAATCATGTAAGGGTAATGTGTGAGAGTGTGTGAAGAAAAGCTTAAGATTGTACACTCAGCAAGGAACTCGTGGCTTGCTTGCGGCTTGCAAGTTGCCAAAAGTTGCACATGAGTGAAGCATGCAGAGGAGCTGAACAGTCACGCCAGCTGGAGCACTACAGGACAAAAAGTTCAGACTGGCCATTCAGTTAGCTTGCGGCTTGTACTCGCGACTAAGTCAAGTCGTGAGGCCAAGTTGCCAGTCCACTCTGTTTTGGAAAAACTGACTTTTCGCATTCCAAACATACACTAGTATAAATACCCCTTATACCCATGAAATGTAGAGAGCTTCCAGAGAGAATTTTAAGAGAGAAACCCTAGAGAAAAACAAGATTGACTCATCCACAATCTTTACATAGTGACTCTTCAAATTCCTCAACTCTCATTCTCTCCATTGTTACATCCTTGAGAGGTTCTTTAGCCAAATCCTTTTCTCACCATACCCATATCTGCGAGAAGGCTTTTTGGTACTTTAGGAAGTAGTTCAGAAGGGATCAATTGATATTGGTTGATGCTATGGGCTATAGCGGAATTCGGTAAGCTAGAGAAGACAAAGGTTTGGCATAACCTCATTGGAGCAAGAAGCTTGGAGGGCTTAGGTACACTGGGTAAATTAAGCTTAGAGGGTCTTCTGCTGTTCATGTATCCTAACTTCATTCTCTAGTGGATTATGGACCGCTTGGAGGGCGGCGGAGAGGTTTTACACCAAGAGCTTTAGTTTCCTCTTCGATAACACATCGTTGTGTTGTCCTTGTGTTTGCATCTCTCTTCCCTTAATCTTTGCCATTTAATTTTTGCTGTGGATGTGATTTTATTTGGTTTAGATTGTCTATCAATTCTGTTATAAGTTTATGTTTATTTTCCGCACATACATTGTTTGATATTAAGCTTGAATTGGTAATTTGTAATTTGGGGGTCTAAACGTTCAAGGTGTTTTTCACACTATTTGAACATTCAATTGGTATCAGAGCAGGTGCACTTGCTGTGGTTTAATTACCTTAGTGCGATCCTTGACCCCATTTGAGATGGACCAGTCTTAATCTTTGAATGCTCCACCATATTTTAATGGTAGCAACTATGCCTTTTGGAAAGTCCGGATGAGGGCATTTTTGTGTTCAATTGATGAAACTGTTTAGGTTGCTGTAGGTATAGGATGGGCTAGGCTGAAGGCTGCTAAATCCACTTGGGATAAAGTAGCCCTTGCGGCACCTAACGTTAATAATAAAGCTTTGAATGCAATTTTTTGTGGTGTGTCTCCAGATGAGTTTCACAGGATATCTCACGTTTCAGTTGCCAAAGAGGCATGGCAAATATTGGAAACCACGTATGAAGGAACTAAGAAAGTGAAAGACACAAAGTTGTAGATGCTAACCACTCGATTTGAAGAGTTGAAAATGGGCGATGACGAGTCATTCGACTCATTCTATAGCAAGCTAAATGAGGTGGTTATTGGCAAGTTTAACTTGGGTGAGGACATGGAAGACTCAAAGATAGTGAGGAAAATTCTTCGATCATTTTCGGAAAGCTTCTATGCAAAAGTTAATTGCAATTGAATAGAGCAAGGACTTAGATGATATCAAAGTTTAAGAACTAGTTGACTCACTTCAAACTTATGAGCTGTCTTTGCCATCACAATGGAAGAGCGAATCTCTTGCTCTTAAGACGATCAATGAGAGGGTAGAAGCTCACGACTCATCGGATGAGGATGTTGTTGATAAAGATGTGGCATATCTTGTGAAGAATTTTCGGAAGTTCTTGAAGTTCAAGAAAAATGGAAAGTTTGCTGAGAAGGAAAAATTCCCAAATTTTGGAAAGGAGAAAAAGGATTTTAAGAAGAAAGATGGGAAGGACTCTCAATCCTCTCAAGGGGTCACGTGTTTCGAATGCAACAGTCATGGACATATCAAGAAAGAGTGTCCTAACTATTTGAGAGGGAAGGGCAAGGTGTATGCCACTACTCTTAGTAATTCTGATTCCTCTAATTCAGATTCAGATGAAAGTTGTGATGGAGAGGGAAACTTCTATGCATTCATAACCATTGCTCATGTGGAATCTTCTGATGATTTGAGTCCTCTAGTGGAAAAGCTTGGTGAACACACTGAATTGGAGTCAATTGGGATAGTTAAGGAATCTGAATATGAGGAAGATGAAGAAGAAGTGGGATTGCAAGAGACCTACAATTCCCTTCTTGAAAAGACCGGTGAATATGTAAAAGTGGCTAACGCAGCCATTAAAAAGATGAAGAGGACAGAGCAAGATTATAGAAGTCTTCTAGTGCAATACAAGGAGACCAAATATGAAATGGAGATGTTGAATGGAAAGCTGACTGAAGCATACTCAAAGATAAAGTTTCTTGAGCTTGAGGTGATTCAAGCTAATGCTAAAGTAGGGCGGGTCTCCTCGAAGAAACTTGTGGAAGTACTGGCTCATCAAAAAGCCTTTCTTCGACAAAAGTGGATTGGGATACACCGGTGAGAGCAGTTCAGCTGCCAATATATCCAAGGAAATAAAGTTTGTGAAAGCCAAAGAATTGATGGTAGCTACCACGAATGCTAAGAAAGAGAAGCCGGAGAAGAAGAAGAATGTGACTGACCAAAGGTTTATGACTAACCTAAGGGTAAAGGGAAATCACTCCTAAAGTCACAATGAGGTCTGAGAACTCAACACTTTTGCTATCACTATGGAATTCAAGGTCACACCAGACCCAATTTTCATAAGCTGCATGCATTGAAGAATTTAGGTGCTCAAAGGATGAGAGGTCCAAGACATGACAAAGGGAATTGGAATGCTGAACAATCAAAAGGTTAAGAAGGTGATCCTGGAATGAGGTATGTGATGAGGATGATTGATGCATTCACAACCTGGTTGGCAAGCTTCATTAGAAGGTTTGAAAGTCTCAACACTCGTACCCAATCCTATAGGGATATCACTCCAAACGCATGTGACGTGTAGGTGAAGAAGGGTACTCATGCATAAGCATTACAACATGTCCTTGCTTCAATACTTCCTATGTTTTATGACTATGTGCTTTTTGCTAGCTTAAGTTGAATTGTTTGTTTGTTTATTGTTGCTTAAATGTTTTTACATTGTTGCTTTTGATCAATCTTTTCTTGTTTTTGTGTCAAAAATCCAAAAACACATAAAAAGTAGAAAATCTAAAAAGTTTGATTGACTTTGATGAGTCTTTGTCTTAAACATGTTTTACCTTGTACCTTTGTACTAATGACTTTGTGCATTTATGAGTGTAGCTTGTTCTTAATGCACTCATATCATTATGGGAAAAATCTTGAAATCTATGTGATTGTTGTAAATCGATCTTCAAACTTGTCATGAATGATTAGCCAATGGTTTTGTTGATCTTGAGACATGCATAGACTTGTGCCTATATATCTTCCCACTCTTTTATTTTATTGTTTTTTCTTAAAGAGCTCAATAAATGTAAATCTCAAAATGAAAAGAGATAATGAGCTGTAAAAGCCTGTCGCACATACTAGTATTTGACTAGGAAAAAGGGAAAGCGATTTTTATAAAAAATGTATGGTGCCCAAAAAACCAAAGGCTCATTCATCAAATTGAAATATCAAAAATTTCAGGCATCGATCTCACAATGAGATGTAATGATTCAAAAAGATCAAATGATATGATGTATATAGAGCCAAATGAAAAGCTTCAAAGTTATGTTATTAAGTTTATGTGAGAGGTCATATATGCATATTTCTATAATTGAGATGGGTCACATTATCTAGTATTAATTGTGTATGCCTTGGTTGAATTAATCATTGAAGCTTCACATTAGCCTAAGGACTATCTCATTGTTGATATCCACACACATCACACATGTCTATGTTCAATGAATGCCTTATTAATTTGTGTGATTGTACTTGATGAAATGTGTTTCACATGCTAAATTTTTGTTGATCAAACACAAAAATATTTTTGAGTGTTTTAGTTGTTTTTGGAAATTATTTTGTTTTTGCAAAAATTTCAAAAACAATGTTGCCCTGTTCTGGCGACTTGGTCATGGGTCTGTCTAGTTGCATGCCCCCAGTTGCGAGCTTATACAATTGGTTCTCGCGATTCACTAGCGAGTCAATGTCCCAGTCGCGAAATATACTTAGAATATTTTCCAATATTTGAGTATTTATATTTCTCGCGACTTGTTGTGGCGACTTGTTCGCGAGGGTTATACAGAAGTTTTCGCAGCTCCCTTCGCGACTTCCTCGCGGGTGGAACTTCTAGTCAAGAAAAACACTTATGAAAATTTTTCAAAAAATTTTTTCTAAGGTGTTTGGCGACTTGTCCTAGCAACTTGTCCGCGACTTAACTCAGTCTCGAAAAACGCGTATTTTGCGTTTTAAGGTCAGTTTTTAAACATTTTCAGTTTTCCTTCAAACTTTTGTGACTGTTCATTGCCTTCCTTGTTTATACCTCTCTCAAACCCACCATGTTTTTCACAAAAACCGTCATTGTTCTTCATCATTTCAACTTCAATCTTCAAGAAAAAGGTATGGGTTTTCTTATTTTCACTACATATTTCATGGTTATAGCCCTGGTTTCTTGGATTTTTGAGTTGGTGTTTGGTTTTTGGGATATGTGTTGATTCGGATATGGGTTTGGGTTATTTTGTTGGGTTTGTTTGAATGGGTTTTGTTGGATTTAATAATCTGATGCTTGATATGCTTATTCTCATGCTTGTTTTTCTTTCTTAAGTACATGTGTTGATCTGACCTCAGTTGTGCATATGATACCCATTGTGAAATGTCTTGTAGACATGTACTTGAGTGATTAGGGATTTAGTGAGATGGTATGGTTATGTGTTGTATTTGATTCAAAGATTTCTTATTGCACATCTACATATGTGTAACACCCGTCTAACTTAAATTTAATTTAACTGCTTCTAGAGTGGATTTGATGAATTACTTAATTTATTTTGGAGGAGATATTATTTTATATTATGATTTTCTACAAAAATAATAATAATAAAAAAGTTAGGGTTTCCTACGTGAAAGGTAGAGAGTGAAACAAAAAAAGAAAAAGAAAAAAAAAGAATCAGTGATTAGCGTATATAGATTAGGAGTAGAGTTTAGGGTTTCTCAAATTGAAAGGATTGAAGACCGTGCGCTACAAGGGGCAGCCAGCAAACGTTATTTTGTATTTGAGGTAAACATCAATTTAGGCAAGCCTTATTGTTTTCGCTGGACACTTTTTGATTAAGGGAAACTTTCGTCTCTATGCTGGTTCAAATTATTAGAATTATAATAATAATTGCATAGGAATAGAGTTATCATGGAAGTATATTTAGTCATGCATTATTTTATTCGATTTTTGAATCAGATCTTCATATATGTACGTGGAGTACATCACATCCTTTATAGGTTAAACACTTGTAGATGTCCTAGGGTGGTGTTTAGAGGGTCTATGTGTACTTACATATATAGGTATGACAGATTTTAGTTTTGAGGAAATACATTGCAATTATATAAAATCTAAGAATGAATATGAGGTATATTAGAAAGACATCTTAAATTTTATTTTGCCAAATCTTCATAGTGGCTGAGGAATTGTTTTATTAGAGGACTTTGTGGTTATTCAAAACCTGCCCTTATTGAGTTATTTAATCCTTATTTAGGTTCTAGTTGACATCGTTTCGAGCAATTGAAGTGAAGCTTGGTTTAGCAACTAGAGGTAAGTAGACTTCAGCACATGACGTCTTTCAGGACATATATATATATATATATATAAACATATATAAATCTAAATATATATATATATATATTTGTGGTAAAAAAATATATTTATACATATACATAATTGCAAAAGTGAAGTTTCAAAAACTTATACCATTGTTAATGCTTTATACATACTCGAATTTTATTATTTACTGTATATTATTATGAAACTGTATATGTCAAGAATGTTTCCAAACGGTTAACTAGACAGTTTGCAACCTTTGCCGACACAGGGTTAAGTGTTGGTCTTCGGCCGATGTAGTGTTATTGTGGTGTGGTGTAGTGTTATTGTTTGCTCTTGGGAGCCAGTGTTGCCTCGTTGAGGTTAGTGTTATTGTTTCCCCATGGGAATCACCCACCGAGTGTTTAGCAGCTTTTGTCTGTGTTTGACTAATGTTTTCCATATCGAACTACTGTTTTATTGCTACTGATCTTTATAAGTGGAAAATTGTTTATTTTCATAATACATTGTTTCTACCTATTTAGTGCATATTGGCATATTAAAGTGGTTATTATTTTATTTAATAATTACAATGTTATAGTGAAACGTTTTATTGTTGACAGTTTTATAGAATATATTATATTACTGTTAAAACTATTTGTAAATGTTTTGTAAAGACTATATTTTGTCAATGATACTAATGTTTTGTTTTGAAAGACATCCTCATGTTATGTAGTCTCTTATTGAGCTCCTAGCTCACCCCCTTTTTCCACCCTTTCAGATTTGAGCAATGGAATGTCTTTTGATGGTAGATCAGTGGAGCCTTAGATTGACGACTTCTTTTGGAGCTATGTAGTTGGTGAACTATTTTTAGTATAATTTCTTTAGGACAATGAGTTTGACATTTGTAGAACTATTTCGAGATTGTATTTGGAGACTTTATTTTGAAGGATTTTGTGATTTTTTTTTTATATTATGGATTTTATAGGAAAATTGATGATGGTGAGAAGTTTAATTGTGGATAATTAATTACGCTCTGTTCTATTATATTATTGTTGCTTATTTCTAAGACAGGTTATGCATCTAAATCCTTGGTATGGGTTTGGGGTGTTACAATATGTGTTTAGCTTTGTGCCTTAGGATTGCTCTTGTTTTGATTGTGCACACTCTCACATTGGGTTTTGATTCATTGCTGGTGATAAATCTGTACTGTGTTCTACTGTGATATGTTATCTCATGCTGTGTTGCTTCTAAAACCATATGTGGACTAAATCGTTGGTATAACTCTTTGTTCCTTACAATGCTACTAATCTGTTACTGATGTTTTGAGTTTCCTCATGTTGTGCTCTTTTTTTGTGGTCTCTGCTATTGTGATTGTGCAAATGGCTCATTCTCCTAAAAAGAAGAAGACTACTGCCAAGAAAGGTGACAAGAGGCTAAAGATGGACAATACTAAGTTCAGGTCTACTCACCATTTTGAGAGATACACTCAGTACTACTTGAAGGCACCTATTATCCAGGAGAGATTTGTAGACTTGGTGGATTTGAAGGACACTTTCATTCCAAGCTGTTTTGAGAGCAGAGGTTGGGATAAGCTATTGAGTGACCTGCCTGGGGTACGTGACCCTCTGATGAGGGAGTTTTATGCTAATGCTGTGTTAAGAGAGCATGAGATCAATTGTTGGATAAAGGGACATGAATTCACCATAGATGTGGATGTCATTGATGATGTGTTGGGTTTTGAGGGCATGGATGACCATGATTTCACACATTACAAGGATAGGATGCTATCCTTAAAAATTGTTCAGACACATATTGGTGGAGTTAGAGAAGGGAGATGCCTCAACACCACTGCCTTTCCAGCAGATATGAGATGCCTAACTGTGATAATGATGTTTAACCTGTACCTAGTGAAGAAGCTAACCACAATCAACAATGCTAGAGCCATCTTTCTCATGGAGCTCAAGTAGAAGACCTATATAGACATCAGTGCTTATATATTCTACACCATTCTTGATGAGACCAGAACAACCTCCAAGGCCAAGCTGATTTTCCCCAGCCTTCTTAAGAGGATTTTTTAGATTGAAAGGTGTGGAAATCCCTCAAGATATCAGCCTCATGACTACTCCCTCAGCCATTAACAATCTAACCATCACAAGGATAAGAGTTCGTCTTCCGGGTGATGAAGAGGAAGGTGACCAAGAAGAAGGTGAACCCATGGAGACTGAGACAGAGGCTGTAGGACAACCCTCAAGCTCAAGAGGCCATGGCAAGAGGAGCAGAGCTTCATCCTTATCAACTGTTCCTCTAGATGCATTCCAAATCATCATTGACAGGATTGATGGGCTCAGAGATGTCCAGAATGAGCAATCCAATAGGCTGGCTGCACTCCAAGATCAGATGATCATTCTTTCAGAAAAGTTTGATAGCTTCACCGCCCAGTAATGACCCTTTGGCCATTCCGGTCAAATAGGGGGAGAATTTTGGAGGGTAGCTCTTAAGGGGGAAAGCCATTTTGAAGGGAAGCATACCAAAAACTTAATTTCAACAGTGTTTACTTAATGTTATTTATGTGTTTTGGTGTTATGTTTTGAAATGGTGTTATGTTTTTGAATAATTGTTTTTATGGGTTTGCTAAATACACTTGGTTTAAACTTATGGATATGGTTTTAATACTTTGTTTAATGCTGTTGGTACTGTTATATATATATATATATATAAGACTGGTATTCAGTATTTTATATGTGTACCCTTGCTTATGTAGCTTTTGGTTATTTTGCACCCATGCTTTGTAGCTTAAGTTCTTGTTGCTAAATGTTATGCATTTTCCTTAAGTACATCACTCTTGTGCCCTTGTTGGATTTTATATCCTTGATGCAATTACCTTGTGTTGTTGTATCAGTTGAGTGTTGGACATGCAAATGATACTTTTCATTGAGCTTATTAGCTTGCATGTCCGGATGTTCATTCCTTGTGTGAGTGAGCAATGTGGTCACTATTTATAGTGACTGTTTGTTTTTGGTCAAGCCATGCTTTATTGCTTTAATCTGTATTGCTTGATCGCATTGTGCTTGCTTTATATGCATTACAAGTTTTTCCGCATACAATGATCATATTGTGTGGTTGTTTTTCAGGAGATAGTTGTGCTTATGATTCAAGAGCTTCACAGATTCTAGAGTAAGGTGTGAGTGAGTTTTGTTCAACTGTTCCCAACTCACACGTTTAGTCTAGAATTTGTTGTAAGGTTTTGTCACGGAATATCCAAAGGGGGAGATTGTAAGGTTGAAATTAATCAACCATTTTGTTGGCGCTATTTCGTGCCAATTTACTTGTAATTCAGCACTTAGAAACCCTGTATTTAGGTGGGAATCATGTAAGGGTAGCGTGTGAGAGAGCGTGAAGAAAAGCTCAAGATTGTGCACTTAGTAAGGAACTCGCGACTAGATCTAGTGGCTTGCTTGCGGCTTACAAGTCGCCAAAAGTTGCACACGAGTGAAGCATGCAAAGGAGCTGAACAGTCACACCAGTTAAAGCACTACAGGAAAAAAAGTCCAGACTGGCCATTCAATCAGCTCATGGCTTGTACTTGCGACTAAGTCAAGTCACGAGGCCAAGTCGCCAGTTCGCTTTGTTTTGGAAAAACTGACTCTTCGCATTCCAAACACACACCCGTATAAATACCCCTTATACCCACAAAATGTAGAGAGCTTCCAGAGAGAATTTCGAGAGAGAAACCCTAGAGAAAAACAAGATTGACTCATCCAAAATCTTTACATAGTGACTCTTCAAAATTCCTCAACTCTCATCCTCTCCATTGTTACATCCTTTAAAGGTTCTTTAGCCAAATCCTTTTCTCACCATATTCATATCTGTGAGAAGGCTTTTTGGTGCTTTGGGAAGCAGTTCGAAAAGGGCCAATTGATATTGGTTGATGCTATGGGCTATAGCGGAATCTAGTAAGCTAGAGAAGACAAAGGTTCGACGTAACCTTGTTGGAGCACGAAACTTGGAGGGCTTAGGTACACTGGGTGGATTAGGCTTAGAGGGTCTTCTGCTGTTCATGTATACCAACTTCATTCTCTAGTGGATTATTGACCGCTTGGAGGGCGGCGGAGAGGTTTTACGCCGAGTGCTTCTGTTTCCTCTTTGATAACACATCGTTGTGTTGTCCTTGCGTTTGCATCTCTCTTCCCTTAATCTTTGCCATTTAATTTCTGATGTGGATGAGATTTTATTTGGTTTAGATTGTCTATCAATTTTGTTATAAGCTTATGTTCATTTTCCGTACATACATTGTTTGATATTAAGCTTGAATTGGTAATTTGTAATTTGGGGGTCTAAACGTTCAAGGTGTTTTTCACACTATTTGCACATTCACTTGTCATACCTAGGGCCAGACCTTGAGCTAACATTAGTGATATCACTCCAATCTGAAAGGTGCCCTTAGGGATATTCTTCATGATACATTTGGTTGGCTTGTGCATTCTCCTCTCTTGCATTCTCTAACACATTCATTAGTCTATATTGATCACTATCAGTATCGCTCCACTTGTTAGCCTCGGTGTCATCTTCAATGTCTTGATCATAATAGTCCACGTCACTATCATATTCCTCATAGAATAGGTTTGAATCTGTTGGGGTTTATGTCCAAAATTTCAATTTATTGTCATGTCATGAATAGTTAAATAGTTTAATTATATGAGACTATCTATAAATGAACTAATAGGATATTATCATAGTCCATGAGATACATTGTATTTGATTTATGTGATTTAGTAACAGAAGATGTAAATCACAAGTTCCTTGTAAACTCAAAATGTAGTTCGTAGTTGATGATGAAGTTGGGCATTTTATCTGCGAAGACTATAACATTTCAACTAAGATGATTTGTCTTAATCATGAAAATGGAGATTTCTAGTTGGTATGTTGATATGTTTTAAGAGTTAAGACATATTGAACTGGACCGCTGTGAGATTTATTATTCTCCTAATGACTTTCAAATGAATAATAAATCTCACGACTTTTATTTACATCAACTCTAAATCCTGAGAGAATAATGGACTTGATCATGAGGTGTAGGTTGCTTTGATATATCGGGAGTGAGATCTATAAGTCATGATCAAAACCTCAGTATATTGGACAGCCACATTTAGTGTTGATGGAACATATATTCTCAAGATGAAATTCATAATCTCTAAATGAAGATATAAAATATTCTCTTGAGATAAGTTTAGTGGGTTTGGTTATTCAGAGTATTGGGCCCAACCACTTTAGTAAGGAGTTACTAAAGTATACATTTATGGAATCGAATTACATAAATATATGATGAATAACATAAAGAATTAAACCGGGTACTCAAGGATTAAGATGTAGTAATCTTCAAAGTGGCAGTCTATATTCATGACTTTGTATTACTACGAATATTTTAATGAAGGGGTTGCATGTATAATAAAGTTTTGGGATATAATTTATTAATAAGGCCTAGAGTGCAATTATATTCATATAGTGGTATTGATTATAATTAATGGTAACTTTGGACTTGTCAAGAGTTGATAGAAAGCCTAAGGCCCATTGGAGCTAGAGTCTTATTTGTTCCCTTTTGGTCCCACTCTAAGCCACACACTAGAGCCCAATTGGAATGGCTCAAAAGGCTAGCCCTATTAAATAATTAGTTATATTTAAGGAGAGAAACATACAGAATTTCTAAGTGAGTTTTCATTGTGGTTTTCATTATGATCACATGAGAACATGAAATGGTTTGTATGTGAGTGTTGAACACTCTCTTATTCTCTCCTTGGAAAATGATTGAGAGACCACACTTCTTGAGCATTAAGTGGAATTGGAGTGAAGATTAAAAGTGTTCCTAAGTACTACTAATCTTTTGGTTTTGAATTTCACCGCACCAAGGTACGCTTTCTTGTTCTTAAATTCTGAAACTTACATAGTACATGTTATCAATTACAAATGAAGTAGATCTATTAATTTTCTACTGCGTATGTTTTGTATGTGATACAAACATGTATTTTTCCAACAGCATCTTCATCTTCTCTATCACTAGGCCATCACCACTGTACGAGCTATCATAACTTTGGCTGCTGTTGTCTTCACTATCGGTGCTGTTGCCATCATCATCATGTCCACTGTCGCTGCTATTGCTATCACTACTACTATCACCCTTGTCATCAATTTCATCCTTATCATCACTAGGGGCTGCTCCCCCTTCCTCGTCTTTATTATTGGCTCTTAGTTCATATGGGCTTTACAATGCATATTGGCAAGCTTCCTAACACTCTTTTTCTTCGATGTTACAAATGGAATCTCCAAGAAGCGTAGTCACGGCAGCAGGATCCATGTAATCATCCCAATCAATAGGAACCCAAGTGATGTCTTCTTTATCTAACTTCAGAGCCTTGTTGTGGCAGTCAAGTAGTATCTCGAACCCAGGTACCGTTGTGTTCATCATAGGATCAAATCTTGGCTCAGGGGATCCCTAATAACCTTGACCCTCTCCAGCTTTTACAAACTTCCCGTTCAATGTAGGAGTGTAGGGCTTTAGTGGTTCTGGAGGACAAGGGAGTCCTCTTGCTTTGATTTTGGATTGGGCCATCTTCCTTACTTCCATTTCTAGCAAATCATCATTAGTGGGCTTGTAGCCTAGCCCAAAAGGTGGTGTGGCAGTAAGGATTGTTGGGTCCTGAACAATTGGCTTCTTCACAGCCGTACCTTCATCTTTACTACCACATTGTTGTTACCATAAGGAGTAAAGTCCATTGGGATCTTCTCTACTTCTCATTCTTTCTTTTCAAAAACAGGTCTTTTAATCACAAAGCCATCCAAGGTCAAGGGCTCTTTCTCGGAATCAATTCCATAAACAAGCTTAAGCACAGTCAAGGTATTGCCATAAATGGTCACAATAGCTCCTTCATGTGGAAACTGAACCTTTTGATATAGGGAAGAAGGTACAGCCTTTGTGTCATGAATCCAAGGTCGCCCAAAAGCATGTTAAAGCATGAGGCTATGTTAAGGACCTAAAAATCCACCTTCTTGACCATTGGTCCTATGGTAAGCTCTAAGTTTATAGTGCCCAAGACCTTTCTCCTAGTGTTGTCATATGCCTTCACATATTGATAAGTAGGCTCGAAGTCTTCATTATTGAGGCCTAAGCAGCTAGTAGTTTGCCAAAACCATTGGTATTCCCTTCCTTTCGGCATCTATAGTGATATAAAATGGGTCATTGTGGTGCTTCCCCTTCTTGGTTAGATCCTTGTTAGAATAGGAGATGGTGAGTTCCCTATTTACGGACCCTACCATAGCATTCAGATCTTGGGAGGTCGTGGTTGTAGGGACTTGGATTTGGTTGAGTAGGTCTACTAGGTTTTGACGGTGTATCTATGAGGCCATGAGTAAACCCCATAAGGATATGTTGGCTTGTGTCTTTTGTAGTTGCTTGAGGACTGACGGAAATATACATGTTTGTATCGCACAAAAAACATACGTAGCAGAAAATTAACGGATCTACTTCATTTGCAATTGATAACATATACTATGTAAGTTTCAGAATATTAAACAAGAGAGTGTACCTTGGTGTGGTGAATTTCAAAAAAAAAAGATTAGAAGTATTTGGGAACACTTTTAATCTTCACTCCAATTCCACTAACGCTCAAAAAGTGTGGTCTCTCAATCAGTTATATGTGTATGTTTAAGAGAGAATTAGAGTTTCCAACACTTACATACAAACCATTTCATGTACTTGTTATTACAAAATTCTGTATGTTTCTCCACATAACTGATTATCTAATTGGGCTAGCCTTTTGGGCCTTCCCAACTGGGCTTTAGTGTGTGGCTTGAAGTGGGACCAAAAGGGAATAAATAAGACACTAGCTCTAATGGGCCTTGGGCTTTTCAATCAACTCTTGACAAGTCCAAAGTTACCATTAATTATATTTAATACCACAATATAAATATAATTGCACTCTAGGCTTTATTAATAAATTATAACCCAAGACTTTATTGTACATGCGACCCTTTCAAAAAATATTCGTAGTAATACAAAGTCATTAAAGTAAACTGTTACTTTGTAGATTACTACATCTTAATTCTTGAGTACTCGGTTTAATCCTTTTAAAGTTATTCATCATATATTTATGAAATCCAATTTCATGAATATATACTTTAGTAATTCCTTACTAAAGTGTTTAGGCCTGACTCTCTGAATAATCGAACCCATTAAACTTATCTCAAGGAAATATTTTGTATCTCAGTTAAGAGACTACGAATTCCATTTTGAGAATATATGTTCCATCAACACTAAATGAGGTTGCCCAACATACTGAGGTTTTGACCGTTACTTTAGATCTCACTCTTGATATATTAAAGGAACCTACACTTCATAATCAGGTCCATTATTCTCTCAAGATTAAGAGTTCATATAAATAGAAGTCATGGGATTTATTATTCATTTGATAGTTGTTAGGAGAATAATAAATCTCACAGCGGTCTAGTTCAATATGTTTTAACTCTTAAAACATATCAACATATCAACTAGAAGTCTCCACTTCCATGATCAAGACAAATCATCTTAGTTGATATGTTATATTCTTTGTAGATGAAATGCCCAATTTCATTACCGACTACAAACTAAAATTTTGAGTCTACAAAGAACTTGTGATTTATATCTTCTGTGACTTTTCACATACTATGCATCTCATGGACTGTGATAATGTCCAAATATTCATGTTACCATTATTTTAGATAATAATAAAACAGCTTTATTAATCACAACACTAAATCATACATTAAGTTATACATAATGTCATATATAACCTCATACAATAGGATTTAAGGGCAATAATCCCAACAAGGACTTTATCTTCCTCGGCAGGTGTTGGTTGGGTAGATCTATTCAAAGCTTCCACAGGGCTATCAGTCTTTAAATATGGGGGTTTGAAGTGTCTCCCCCCATTTGTGGATGTTTGATTATTTACTTGGGGTTTGAAGTGTCTCCCCCGTTTATGGATGTTTGGTTATTTATTTGAGGTTTGAAGTGTTTCCCTCCATTTGTGGGTGTTTGGTTATTTATTCAGGGTTTGAAGTGTCTCCCCCAATTTATGGGTGTTTGGTAATCCTCGGGTTCTGGTCCTTCATTCCATATGTCATATCCGGTGGTGGTGGTAGATGTCCTATCCATTAATTCTTCCCATGTCATCATGAAGCATTCGGGTAGGTCATAAATCAAGTTAGACGGATCTTCCTTATTTTCCTCTTCGATCATCAAGCAATTAATCCTTGGTCCTTTCCTAAAATTGTGATTGGGCAAGAGATTATTAGTGATGACGAAGGGCAAAACAATTGCCGGTATCATGACTAGGGCCTCGGTGGTAAACAGACCTTTACTCACATCAAACTTTGAAGGCAAGGGGTTTGGAATTGGCCTTGGGTCTAAAGGTTTTAGTAACCCTTTTGCTTTCAATTTTTCATACTCTTAACTTATGGGCATGTACAACTCATGAAATTCCCTCCTAGGTCTAAGCCCTTGGGTACTTGCACAGGTACAATGGGTGCAATCAATTGGTAAGGATCGTTTTTATGGATGTTGGAAATTTCTACAGACTTGGATCCTTCATTCTTTTTAAACCTTGGTGGGTCATCAGTCTTTATGGTTCCATTGTTTAAAGCATCCTCAATTTGGGTTCCAGCAGCAATTAGAGATTTAAAATTGGGAAAGTATTGTGCAAACAAATATTTATGATACACAGGTAATAAATTCTTTACAACCATGGATAATTGTTCTTCCTTACTCGGCCTACTCATCACCTGTGCGGCCTTAGCTCTTCACTTGGTAATGAAAACGGAGAAGGATTCCTTCAGCTCTTGCTTGTTAGTCTCAAGGTCTATTCTTGTGATGTCAACTTCCATATTGTACTTGTATTACTTGTGGAACTCTCAGCAGATGTCCTCCTAACTTCTGGCGCTTGCATCGTCTAGGTTGAGGAACCACCTAAGAGTAGCTCTGGTCAGTGTGTTTTGGAACATTTGAGAAAGTACTTCCTCGTTTGCGCCTAAGGTCTTGGGACTTTGGGCAGCCGGTCCCATCAAACTTGTTCAGGGTTAGCATCTTGAACTTAGGTGGCAACCTTGCATTAGGGAACAATGAGAGAGAGTCATAGTCCATAAGGTCTTCCATTTTACGGGCTCTTTTACTCATCTCCTACATTTCATTCATCTCTCATTGATCTTCTTCTCATTCTCTATGGTTGGTGGATCATGATCAGTCTTGTCCTTCTCTTGGTTACTCTTCAAATTCTGGAACTGTTGCATCATACGGTTCATGTCTTCCCTCAGTTGAATTTGACTAGCTACCATAGTGTTGAGTAGCTCTTGGTTGTTCATGGGTTCCTCTGGGTTTGGGTGTTCTTCTTCCTTTGCCATAATATAGGGAGCTTCAAACTTCTGGTGGCTTGAACTACCTTGGGGGTCGAAGATGGGGTTGTGATGTTGCAGCAATGGAGTTTTTTCTATGCTTGATGGCTTCAGTATGGTGATGGGAGTGATGGGCTTAGAACTGGAGCCATTGGCTTGAGTGTCGGACTTAGGTTCTCTTTGCAGCCTTCCTTCAGATCTTGACCAAATTCTCCCTTAATGACAGGCTTGGTTGGTTAATCAAAGCTAAGACCCCATCCACATCCATTAATCAACCAAAATAAACACACACAACATGCAATGCAATTTTAACCGGGACCGACCAAAGGATAGGTTCTAAGTCATTACATTGTAGGGTGGGCTTGTTGTTTCATTGTTTCCCATAGCTAGGATATTACACCTCCCAACTTGTAATGTAATGAACATTGCGTTGGTCAAAATGACATGATTTGCCTTTACAATCAACAGGAAATGATCTAGTGACTTTAGGCTATGAGTTGGTGAGTTCACCACTAGGTACCCGGATCTAATGAAGACCGGTGATTCATGGTTACTACCACCACAAAATTGTTGAAAAGGGGGGCATACATATTTGTTTGGATGGCACAGACGATGATAGTTAGGGGAAAGATTTTAACAAACAATACATACAACAAAATATCATACAACATCCCATCAAACATAAGCAAACAAACCAACAACTATATCATGCAAGACCATGTAAAACAATGGTACACAATTGGCCACTTAAGTCTAACATGAAGCTTAGCCCTTGACATCCCCAATAGAGTCGCCATTGTGAAAGGCCTCGCCAGAAATTTTTAGGTGTACCTCTCAAAAAAGAGAGGTTTTTGGAATGTTTTTAGGGCACCTCTCTTTCTAGGTATGTGGTGTGGAGTTGCCACTTATGTTTTATGTACAAAAAATAAGAAAAACTTAAAAAAAAAAAATACAATACATGTTTGAATTATCCCTCTATCATTGATTGAATAAAAAAAAAAAAATACAAGTTTGAAAGTTTGAACATTACATCGCTTTGGGTCCTAGTTACAATCTACCAAAATACATGGCTTTTTGTCCTAGTTACAATCTACCCAAAATAAATAAAAACAAGACTAGATCTACTTAACCAAAGACCTAAATCTGGAGGCTAGGTTATGGAATGGGAAGGTGTTAAGCACCCATTTCGCCCAGACAGAGTCTAGTCTTCTTGACTCTTGTGACCAATGTACCATTTTATGCATGTTATATATGATATGTTGAACATGTGAAATAAACTAAACAACACAAAATCATTTATGAATGTATCCTCTTTTGTTTTTTAAAAAAATCAGATCTGTTTTAATGATTAGAAAAAAATTTGATTTTGATTTGAAAAATCAGATCTGTTTTAATGATTAGAAAAAAATTTGATTTTGATTTGAAAAATCAGATCTGTTTTTGTATGTGGAAAAGATTTTTGAAGAGAAAATTCAGATCTATTTTTTGAGAGATAAAAAAAATGGTTTTGAGTTTTATAAAAGATCAAATTTGTTTTTGTGATGATAAAAAAATGGTTCTCTATATAATAGAAAGAAATCAGATCTGTTTTTATATTTAAATAAAATGTGTTTTTTTATGTAAAGGATCTCATTCACAAAATAATTTCATGCTACATGACTCAAACAAAACAAACAACAAAACAACAATTCATGATCTCTTTCTTTATTTTAGAAATTTGCATGCACTAAAAAATTAGATTTGTATATAAAAAGATACAAAATCTATTTTTGTCTTGAGAAAAATTCAGATCTACATCTAAGGAAGATGTAGATCCGTTTTATTTTGAAGAAAAATTTAGATCTACATCAAAGAAGATGTAGACCCGTTTTGTCTTGAAGAAAAATTATTTTAGTTTTGCAGATCTTTAAAACTAAGAAACAGATTATAGTAATAATAAAATAATCAAGAACATATTTTGATAACCTAAATTAACAAATCAGAATATGGATATTTAAAACAAGAAAGCTTGCATCATCATAAGAAACTTGTGATAAGCACTGTTCTTACTTGAGAGGATGTTTTAGGGTTCAAAGAAACTTGTTCAGTTATGTTTGAAACCTAAAAACCCTAATTCTTGTAGTAAATCTCAAAGAGGATCACCTAATCTCAGCAATTTGTAAGTCTCAAAACATATCTCTCTTAGAGTGTAAAAAAAAAAAGGTGCTGAATTTTGAGGTTCAGTCTCTATTTATAAAGGGTTGAGGATTCTAAAAAATAGGTACGGACGATTAGGGTTTGAATCTGGACGCATCCTTTTGCGAAAAGATCGGGAAAGGGTGTGCCTTATCGTCACCTGAAGGCCGTTGGGCCAAAGCCCACACAAGGGAAATTCGGCCCTTTTAGAGCGCCATTCGGCACTCCAAAAGTGCCGAATTGGCTCATGGACTCCGAACATTCTTTTGCGTTCGAGTGCCATTTGGACTCCTCTTGTAGGGTATTTTGACCGGTCCTTGTACCTAGACGTGCTTTCATCCTTTGTCTATGATTTTTTTAAAATAATTTCAGGCTTTTTAAGGACAATTATCTTGAACAATTATCTTCAATAATTATCATGTGGATAAATCCCTTAAAATAAATCTGGATAAAGTTTAGATTATCCATAATTTTATTGTTATCCAATCATCCATTTTATTCCTATGCATGCAATCCTACTTTAAACACTAATTATCAACCAATCACAAAATTATTTAGTTAATTTTAATTGCTTAACCAATTAGAATTAATTTACATTAATTGTGTATGGTTGACTCTACCTAGACACAATGCATGTGGACCGTGCGAACTTGATCATGCGATGTCGTTCGATCTAATGGTTCGATTTAGAAATCGGACACACCATTGCGACCGTTAGAATCTCAAGATCATTTTTATGATATGCAATGAATGAATTGATGCATGCTATGCAAGAACAAATTGATGTATGTGATGCAAAGACAAATGATGCATGTGATGCAAAGATGATTTTTTTTATTACATGGCTGGTCACTCCAGTCACCTTCCTTGATTAAATCATGGGTGCAAAATTGAGTGTCTACACTAGGGTATAAGCCCATTGATGATGACTTGTTAGAGATGGAGGTAAGAAGAATGGCCCGAGCCAGAGCCAAAGCCAAAGCAAAAGGAGTTCCTTGTCCCTTGGAACCCCTAAAGCCCTATACTTTAACATTGAACGGGTAATTTGTCAAAGCTGGAGATAGTCAACGCTATTGAGGATTTCCTGAACTGAGATTTGACCCTAAGACAAGAACAATGATGCCTGAGTTTAAGCTGCTATTTGACTGTAACAACAACTAACTTTTAGAACTGGAGAAGGAAGACATAAATTGGGTTCCTACTGATTAGGCTAATTACATGGACCCTGATGTAATAACTACACTTTTGGGAGATGCCATTTGCAATATAGAAGAAGAAGAGTATTGGAAGGCTTACCAACATGCATCAAAGAGCCCGTATGAAGCAAGGACAAGTGATGAAGAAGGGGGAGAAGCCCCTAGTAATGATGATGAAGGTAGCAATAGCAAGAGTGATAATAGTAGTGGCAGCACTAGTAGTGACAGTGGAGATGGTGAAGATGATAGCCATAGTGACAGTGAAAGCAACAACAGTGAAGACTATGATAGCCAATATAGTGGCAATGACGGGGACGAACCCCCTAGTGATAGAGAATATGAAGACGAAGGGCTTTACTATGAAGACTATGATGATGATGTAGACTATTAGGATGGAGATATAGAAGATGATGCTGAAATTGGACCCATAAACACGGAGAGTGACACCGGAAGTAATCAATATAGGCTAGTGAATGTGCTAGAAGCTGCAGGAGAAGAGGATGAAGAGGCCAACAATATAGACTATGATGATCACCCCTATGGGTGTCTCTCCGATTAGAGCTGCATTACTGATGTTAGTTCAAAGTCAGGCTCTCGATATGACAAGCATGGTAGAGAATTCTTTGAGTTAGGATCATTCCACAATTTAGAACTTGGCGCACTGACCCCATACACTGAAGAAGAAGATGACATAAATGCTACATTGGCTGCTTTAGACCAAACATTGATGGTCCACAGTCTCATAACCCTAACACTTGATAGTTCTAAAGGTGATGAAGAGAAGATGGAAGGGAAGGAGTTAGAATACCTCCCTCAATACACCCATCTAAGCAACAAAGGGAAGCAAGATCTGTTCAATGAGTGGATGGATATCATAGAGCACCTGGATGCTTATGTGACTGGCAAGTCCACAAATATCGATATTGATAGTGAAGGCATGGATTATATGGATGAAGAGCCCTTGGTACTATTGCTAAGGGAAGAAGGAACTCACTAGGAGTCGCCTGCCATTATTGAAGCCACAACTGAGTCGAAGAATTAGGCATGGGAGGGAGTTGCCCACCCCACGGAAGACTTTGTGAAGAAGATCAAGACTGTCGAGTCAATCACACCTGTCAAGAAGATCAAGACCATCGAGCTAGTCAATCCTGCCAAAAACATAGTTTCTATTCCTATTGAGTCTGTTTCTGCTAATATTACTATTCCTGTTGAGTCTGTTTGTGATGGTATTCCTATAGAGTCGGTTTCTGTTGAGTCTGTTAAAAACTTTTTCCCTTATTATATGATTTTTGATTCTGCTTATTTGTTGGCTTTGAATGTTTTTATTTTTGAAATTGGTAAAGAAACTCTTAATAATAAGGAATTAAAACAAGGGCATTTAGAACCTATAAAAGAAGAAACCCAACCTATTAATTTGGGAACTGATGATGAGCCTAAAATGATACAAGTTGGCAACACTCTAACCATTTCTAAGAAAGAAGCATTAGTTGCCCTATTGACAGAATTCAAGGAAGTATTTGTATGGTCCTATGAAGACATGCCTGGGATTGATACAGATATAGTACAACATTACATTCCAATAGATCCAACCATGAAGTCGGTCAAGCAGAAGTTAAGAAGAATGAAACCAGAATGGACTTTTAAGATCAAGGAAGAAGGCGATAGACAATACAATGCAGGGTTTCTGAGGGTGGTCAACTACCCGGAATGGTTAGCTAATGTGGTACCAGTACCGAAGAAGGATGGGAAAGTTAGAATGTGTGTAGAATTCCGAGACTTGAATAAGGCCAGCTCGAAAGATGATTTTCCCTTGCCCCACATTGACATCTTAGTTGATAATACAACAGGACATGCCTTGCTGTCATTTATGGATGGATTTTTAGGGTACAATCAGATAAAGATCGCTTCGGAAGATATGGAGAAAACCTCCTTCATTACTCCATAGGGAACATATTGCTACAAGGTCATGCCATTTGGCCTTAAAAATGCTAGTGCTACTTACTAACGTGCAGCCACTACCTTGTTGCATGATTTGATCCATAAAGAAGTAGAAGTTTTTATTAATGACAAGATAGTGAAGTCCAAAGATTGTAAAGGGCACATACAAGCTTGACGGAAGTTCTTTGAAAGAATCCAATCCTATAAGCTGCGATTGAATCCCAAGAAGTGCACTTTTGGTGTAACATCTAGAAAGTTGTTGGGGTTCATAGTAAGTTAGAGGGGAATTGATGTCAATCCGGAAAAAATAAGGCAATTGTAGAGATGAAACCTCCAAGGACTAACAAGAAGATCCGAGGATTTTTAGGCAGGATACAGTACATCAGCAGATTCATAGCCCAGCTTACCATGACATGTGAACCAACTTTCTGACTGCTCAAGAAGGAAGTTCCCATAGTATGGAATGAACAAAGCCAAGAATCTTTTGAGAAGATTAAGAATTATCTAATGAAGCCACCAATACTGGTTCCATTGGTACCTGAAAAGCCATTATTGTTGTATCTCATAACTACGAACTCAACAATGGGGACTTTGCTTGCTCAATACCTAGAGGACTTTAGGAAGGAGAATGCGATTTACTACATCAGAAAAACGATGTTGCCTTATGAAGAAAAGTATTCACCACTTGAGAAGACACGTGTAGCATTTGTATGGGCAACCTGAAACTCAAACATTATATGCTTGCTTTCAAAGTCTATTTGATTGCAAGAATGGATCCTTTGAAGTATTTGATTGAAAAGCCTATGCAAGATGGGAAGACAGCTAAATGGGTTTTGCTTTTGCTAGAATTTGATATTAATATGTGACTTAGAAATCCGTGAAGGGGAGGGCAATTGCTGATCACTTAGCCCACTGTTCACTAGAAGAAGCTAAAGAGATCCAAGGAGACTTTCCAGATGAGGATACCATGAAAATTGAGGTAGAATCATTGGAGTTCTCCTAATTTCTCCAAAAGGGACACACATCCCATTCTCTTATAGGCTCAACTTTCCCACCACTAAAAATGCTACTGAATATGAAGATTGCATTATGGGGTTACAAGTAGCCCTAGGTTTTGGAGTAAAAGAGTTGGAAGTATATGGTGATTCAGCTTTGATAATTTCTCAGATTCAAAATAGATGGAAGATTAAGAAAGAGAGGTTGATGCCTTATCTTGAATGTCTTCAGAAGAGGGACTTGAAATTTAACAAGATCCAATACCAATATGTGCCAAGGATGCAGAATCAGATTGCAGATGCTTTACCAACAAAGGCCTCCATGATGGATGGACCAAAGGAAGATAAAGCTAGGCCTATAATGGTAGAACAAAAAGATGGGACATGCCCACCGTCTGCAGATAAGAATGACCAATTGACCATCAAAAGGTTGTCCACTAATTATATTATTTGTGGGGAGAGGCTTTATAGAAGATCATATGATGGAATTCACCTCCTTTGTATGGCTGCCAAGAACGCCCAACAAATAATTGAAGAGGTTCATGAGTCAAACTATGGGCCACACATGAATGCACACGTGCTGTCATGAAAGATAATGAGGTAAGGGTATTACTGGACTACTATGGAAGTCGACTGTGCAGGTCATGTTTGCAAGTGCCATCAATGCCAAGTCCATGGGGAATAGACATTATTGGGAAGAGTCATCCAACAGCATCTAACGACCATGAATTTATACCTGTTGCTATTGATTATTTCTCTAAATGGGTAGAAGCTGCCTCATACAAGGTTTTGAACTCAAAGAAAGTTGCTCAGTTTATTCAAACTAATATCATTTGTATTTATGGAGTACCACATGAAATTATCTCTGACAATGGACTGCATTTTAGGGGAGAAACAGAAAAGCTACTGCGACAGTTCAATATTCAGCACCACAAATCCTCACCTTACTGTCCTTAGACTAATGGGGCAGTTGAGGCTGCAAACAAGAATATAGGGTGAATCTTGAAGAAAAGCATGAAGAATTACAAGGATTGGCATTTACAATTACCCTATGCACTTTGGGGGTATAGGACATCAATTTGGTCTTCCACAAGAGCCACTCCTTATTCATTGGTGTATGGGATGGAAGCAGTCCTTCCCATTGAAATAGGTGTCCGTTCACTGAGGACAGTATTGAAAAGTGAAATCCCTGAAGTAGATTAGTTACAAAGCAGATATGACCAATTGTGCATGCTGGATGAGAAAAGACCGAAGGCTTTGTGTCACATTCAAGGTTATCAAAGGAGGCTTAGGAAAGCTTTTGACAAGAAGGTAAGAACTAGAGATTTAAAGTTGGGGGATTTGGTGCTGAAAGAGATCTGAGCCCCAATTCAACAGAAAAACGGGAAGTTCAAGCAAAATCGGGCAGGTCTATATATTATCAAGCAGATATACTCTAGGGGAACAATAAGGTTGATGGACTTAGATGCAAATCCTTTCACCGAACCAACAATATGGATCAATTGAAGAAATACCATGTCTGAGGTGGTAGTTTGAAAACACCACGTCTGAAGTGGTTGTAAATTATGTTATTTCCTTTTCTAGGTTTAGTTTAAAAAAAAAAAAAAACCTGCTAGGTTGAAAACCCAAAAGGGCGGTCTAGGTAAAAATTAGGGCATAAAAAAAGGGTAGGTTGAAAACCCGAAAGGGTGATCTACGTAAAAGGAGAGTAAAAAAAAAAAGAGTAAGAGAGCTTATTAGGTTGAAAACTCGAAAGGGTGGCCTAGGAAAAAATTAAGGCAAATAAAAATGAACTACGTGATGACCTGATCCTTCTGCCAAGGAGGTATGTAGGCAAGCATACATTGGTCTAGTCACAACTTCCCCAAATCCACCATTTACCCAATAATCAAAAAATTTTATTTTCCTAAAATTCAAACATTCCATTAAATCATGCCATTACACAGAAACCAAAAACCTAAACCCTAAACCAAATGTTAAAAACCTAAACCCTAAATAGAATCCTTAACCTGCAAGTCCTAAATAATTTCTAAACCTAAAAGGTTTGTATAAACTTTTAAAATAAACATGTTCAAAGCCAAAAAAAATAAAAAGATCACTTTGCCTTTAGTCTTTTCTCTTTTGGTAGATCATTGATTTCCTTTGTGCTAGGTACTATGTCATCTTTTTCTCTCCTTTTAAATTCATAGTTGACATCATCATGTCTTTCTTGATTGTCTCTAAGAAATTGTTTTCTAGCAACCATGTCAGTCTCCTTGTCAGCAATCTTGTCCACCAATCAGTTAGAGTATTCTGTGGTCACCTTGTGAAAGTGAACCTTGACAAAAGATTGATCCACTCAGTTAGCCATCTCCAAACCCAACAACTTATTCCTTATAGAAGTAGGATTTGTGTGCACAGAAGTGAAAGGTTTTCTTCCTTTTCCACCAAGCATTCCTTGCTCATATTGGAATTGCCTCAAGAGACTATCTGCCTTATAGAAAGTTGCCCTCTTTAATTTAACTATGAAGATGTGGTCTAACCCTAGAGACCATAGCAAAAGGGGTGGAAGCTTCCACCAATAACAATTCCATCGAATGGAGGCACTGGATTTCTTGTTTAAGAATTTCACTCAGTCGCTTTCAATTTGACACTTAGTTTTGATGACAGTCCTACTGAGGAAACTGCTAGGACCATAATACCAATGGTAGGCTTAGCAATCATATCTAGTCTTTCCATTAGCCATATCTGTAAAGTCAAGGGACTCCCAAGAAAGTTTTGTGACTCTCCACCATGAAATACAAAGTCCAATCCTAAAAGACTTTCTGCCAAGATTAGAGAAATAGGATTATCACCATCCTTAATTTGACTCACAACACTTACAGCTCAAGCATTCGTAAACCTGTGCCTTCCAAAGTAAAGTGAAAATTTTCCCACGAAGCAGAGAGCCAAGCCAATGTTTTTCTGCATGTTGTCAATCACTCCATAAGTACGCTTTTTAATCAGTCTTTAAAGGACTGCACGAAGATCCACCATATGTCCTTCAATCATGCTACTGGTTATTGAAATAGGAAGACCTAGAGCACCGGACAATGATTCCCTATGCCTGGGATCACAAGAAACTGCTATGGGTTTCTTGCTTGGATCATAACCCATAATAGCTGAAAATTCTTCAATTGTGGGACAAAGTTCAGCAGTTTTAAACCGGAACACATGATCTTCAAGATCCCAGAACTTCACAGCAGCACGGAGGAAGTCCCACTTGATTTTGACATTCCTCAAAGCCTTGATTCCCTCTTGTTTATAGGCTATAAAATTGGTCTTGGCACTAAAATCAAAGCTATGAACCCATATATTGATATCATGAATAGTTGAATGAGAAAAATGTTGATTGTTAGCCATGGATAACTTTTGCTTGTGATTATTGTGTCTTCCTAACCTTGATGTAGAGATTTATTTGCTGGATAAATGCTAAAGTAAGCTACTTCAGTCCTTAACCAGGTTTAAATAAGTTTCAAGAGTTTGTAGCTGACTAGGAAAATGTTTCATGGTCACAAACAAAGGAAATATTTTTTCAAAAAACTTGAAAATGCAAAACACACGTAGAAAAAGCATAAGGAGTTGGCCCACCATGGGGTAGGCTAGTCGGCACATAAAAGTGCCATTCGGCACTAAAATTGCCGATTGGCACTTCTCAAGTGCCGACTGGCACTCAACTCCACTGAGGCTCGCTTATCATGTTTTTTGTTTTCGGGCACTTTTCCAATTCGTTTTTTTACCTTATTTAACACTCAAAAAGATTTTTTTTTTGGTTAAACTAGGGCATTCAAACATACTTTGTACATTTGTTTAAAAAAAAGGAGTCACCTGCATCACCGTTTTTCAAAGTCAAGTGTTCATCTCTTAAACTAGGGGCATTTGGCCATGCCTTATCTCCTTTTTTTGGAACAAGTAAAAATCACTCATTCTTTTCAAAAAAAAAAAAAAAAGAAAAAGAAAGAAAGAAAGAAAGAAAGAAAGAAAGAAAAAATAATTCTTTTCAAAAATGAAGGGTCATCATGCACAAGTCTTTAAACTAGAGGCATTTAGCCATGCCTCATTCATTTTCAAAAAAAAAAAAAAAAGAGATCATCATCATCATCATCATCTTTTCCTCAAAAGTCAAGATTTTCAAAAGTCATGCTTCAATTTACAAACTAGGGGCAATCGGCCATGCCTCATTCATTTTCAAAAAAAGAAAAAGAAAAAAAAAAGATCATCATCATCTTTATAAAAAAATAAAATAAAATCATCAATCAAGATTCCCAAAAATCGTGCTTCAATATGAAAAGTAGGGGCATTCAGCTATACCTCGTTTAAGTAAGATCACTCATGTCAAAACTTGTCAGGTAAATTCAAACCTTTGCACCACAAAACTTCATCAGGTAAACTTTAAACTTTTTTGAATCGAGCTCTTAGAAGGATAAGTCCATATATATCAAAGTCATCAAATGCAAAGATCAAAGAGTGGCAGTTCATGAGTTATACAAATCTACTAAATGAACCCCTATTTTTCTTGCAAGAAATCTTCAAAGGACAAATCTCCATGAATAAATCCTCAAAGGACACATCTCCATGAACAAATCTTCAAAGGACTACAAAAATCAATCAAGGCAAAACTCCAGGTTTCAAGGTAAAGAAGCCCCTTGGTTACCTTCCATTGAAGATCGAGGCAGAGAAGCCCCTTGGTCGCCACAATTCAAGATTGAGATAGAGAAGCCTCTCAATTGCCCCAGGTTCTAAGGCAAAGAAGCCCCTTGGTTACCTTTCATTTAAGATTGAGATAGAGAAGCCTCTTAATTGCCCCAAGTTCTGAGGTAGAGAAGCCTATTGTTTACCTTCCATTAAGATCGAGGTAGAGAAGCCTCTTGATCACCACATCTTAGGTTCCAAGGTAGAGAAGCCCCTTTGACTCCTTTCATCAAAATTGAGGTAGAGAAGCCCCTCGATCGCTACAACCTAGGTTTTGCGGTAGAGAAGCCCCATGGATACCTTCCATCAAGATCGAGGTAGAGAAGCCCTTTGGTTACCTTTGATCAAAATCGATGTAGAAAAGCCCCTTGGCCACAGTTCAAGATTGAGATAGAGAAGCCCCTCAATTGCCCCAGGTTCAGAGGTAGAGAAGCCTCTTGGTTACCTTTCATCAAAGATCGAGGTAAAGAAGACCCTTGGTTATCTTTCATCAAAGATTAAGGTAGAGAAGCCCCTTGGTCGCCATAATCTAGGTTCCGAGGTAGAGAAGCCCCTTG
The DNA here is from genome assembly GCA_033629205.1 of Lithocarpus polystachyus. Classification (NCBI taxonomy): domain Eukaryota; kingdom Viridiplantae; phylum Streptophyta; class Magnoliopsida; order Fagales; family Fagaceae; genus Lithocarpus; species Lithocarpus polystachyus. The sequence continues at coordinate 44,294,798 of CM066166.1, forward strand.
GTCCCCACAATTTGAGATTGAGATAGAGAAGCCTCTCAATCATCTCAGGTTTCGAGGTAGAGAAGCCCCTTGGTTACTGTCCATTCAGATTGAGGTAGAGAAGCCCCTTAATCAACCTACCATTCAAATCAAGGTAGATAAGCCCCTTGATCGACCCCCCACATTCAGACTAAGATAGAGAAGCCTCTCAGTCACCTTAAATTTAAAGATTCATTTCAGGTTTATCAATTATCAATTAGGTCAAGAACTCACAATTTTCATTTCTCAAAATAGCAAGGCACTAGTTCTATGTTCTAAGATTTTAGGTTCTAGGGCTAGGTAATCTTTGAAAAGTCAACCTATATTACATCATGGTTGCTAAAATCAGTGTCTTTGTTTTACATTGACACGCTTTGCAAGCTCTGTCAATGAGTGGCATTTTGTAGACAGTCGATTTTGCACCCATAATTTAATCAAGGAAGATGGCTAAAATGACCACTCATATACCCAAAATTCACGATTGCATTACATGCATTAATTCCTTCATTGTATATCATAAAAATGATCTTGAGATTCTAGTGGCCACGACGGTATGCTGGGTTTCCAAATTGGACTGTTGGATTGAAAGATGTCACAAGATTAAGTTTGCACGGTCTACATGCATTTTGTTTAGGTGGAACCATTCATGCATGATTAATTTAAATTAATTCTGATTGGTTAGATAATTAAAATTAATTAAATAATTTCGTGATTGGTTGTTAGTTAGTGTAAAAAATAGGCTTGCATGCATGGGAATAAAGGAGATAATCAGATAACACCAAAATTATGGATAATCAAGACTTTTTGGAGTATTTATCTACAAGATAATCATTGCTGAAAAGACATGAATTATCTAAAAAGGAGTTTAATTTTTAAAATATGGATTAAAAACGTGTCTAATTGTAAGTCCCAGCTCAAAAAACCTCAAAATAGGAGTCCAAAATGGTCCGAAACTCAAACGCGGGTCTGGCACCCCAAAGGGCCATTCGGCACTTCTCAAGTGCTAATTGGCACAAATGCGAGGCACAACTCAAGGGCTCCTGGATTGAGATAAATCTTATCCTTTTTTTGATTTTTTAGAGATAAGGATGCGTCCCAGTTCGTTTTCTAATCATTTAGCTAATTTTTCAAAGCATTGCCACCCTTATAAATAGAGGATGCTTCTCAAAATTCAACACACTTTTTCATGCTTTTTGACCCCCCTCCCCCCTTTTTTGGCTCTTCTCTTCTTTCTCTCTTACGTTAAAGACATCCTGGAGGCTCTTTCCTTAGGAATTTCTTTTCTGTAAGCAAAATATTTTAGGCTTCAAAAAGTTGAATAAATTTCTTTGAATCCTAAAATATCCTTTCACTAGGAAGAGCACGCATGCAAGAGGTAGTTAATTTCTTTTATTTTTTCTAGTCTTATTTATTAATTTTGATTAATGATGCATGAATAGGTTTAGGACAATTTTATTATTTTGATTCTTGATATAATTGCCATGTTTTGTTCAATTTTTTTAAAAAAAAATATGTTCTTAGATGATTATTTGTTATGATTTCTCTCTTGAATCTCAAAATCTGCTCATGATCAAATATCTCTTTAAATTAAAAACTGATCTATATTTTCATTAAATACAGATCTAATTTTTTTAACACATAAAACTGATCTGTATTTTCATTAAATACAGATCTGATTTTTTTAAAGAAAATTTCATATATCACAAAACAGTAGATTTTGAAATTTAAGAGAAGAAGTCAAAAGTTGAGATTATTTTTTATTGATGCATATAATATAGATTTATCTCATGAGTGTAGTTCTTCTTCTAAAAAAAAAGTTTTTTCTTATTTTATTCATAAAAAAAAAAACAGAACTCATTTTTTTTCTCTACAAATCTAGTTTTTTCTTATTCACAAACCAGATCTGATTTCTCTTAATGAAAATCACCATTTTTAACTTTGCTCCAAAACAGATATGATATTTTTAGCAAAAACCTTGTTCTTTCCTCATATAAAAACAGATCTGATTTCTTTACAAAACTAATTTTTTATCTACACAAAAACAGATTTGGTTTCTTTTTTATGAATCTGTTGGGAAATTTAGACTCCGGTTGATAGAATTAACAAGTTTTAAACTCAAGTTGTTAATTAGATTTATTATGAAGAAACCTTGTTAATACAAACAAACATCAATATCATGTCAGAATCATGCATAGCAAAATAGTAAATAAGATATGATATGAAAACTTAGGAAAACCAATGAAACAAACTAGTTTCACAGTAAAAAACTTGGGAGGAAACCTTCTCGAAAAGCAATTCACTATAGTAAAAAGAAGTTTAAGATCTAGTACAAAACTTTTGTACCTAGACTCTACAAACCCCGTAGATGAACTTACAGCAGAAACCTTCTACCGCTTTAGAACCTCTGAACTCTTCAATATATGAATGCCACCCTTTTGCACGGATCCTAGTACGTGACTAACTCCAGCAACTTGAAGATGTTGTTGGCTGCAAAGTTCTTCACTTCATCAACAATGAAGATCAAGAAGTACTTGGTTACAAAATCTTAAGGCAAAAAAGACGCAGTAATTTCTTGCAGAGAGAATAAGGCACTAGGTCATTTTCTGCATGTGTTCTCCATTTATAACGACCTTTAAAATAAGCCTTATATATGTCTAGAGTTGTGAGAAAAGAAGCCCTACACATACATGTCAGCTAGGACCAAAAATCAGATCTGAAAATTCTAATTTCGTCGAGCTTTTGTCGAGCTTCGTTCATAAATCTCGATAGATACTGTTTCTGTTGAGGTATCTGTAGAGCTTTAATGAACATCTTTTTTTCACTTGTTTCTTGGTCCAATCCTCATGGCTTTAATACTTGACTTGAACTCTTGTTTCTTGAAGTACTAAACTCATCCTAGATCAACCCAATTACAAGTAAAGTGCATTTTCTCAAAGGATTAGCCAATTACAAAAAATATGTCCTTAATCGAATTAAATCAATTTTCTTTATTTACAAAAAACAGATCTGAATTTTTTTTAAAAAGAGGTTACATTCTTAAGATAGACTTATGTGAGTTAATTCTGATCAAGTGTTTGTCATGTATGTTCGACATATCATTCAATATCACGCATAAAAGGGTATATTGATCATTAGAGTCTAGAAGACCAGACTCTGTTTGGGCGGAATGGGTGCGTAACACCTTCCCATTCCGTAAACTAGCTTCCAAACTTAGTTCTTTTGGATAGGTAGATTTGTGCTTTATCTTTCTTTTTATTTTTGGGTAGATCATAACTAGGACAAAAAGCTATGTATTCTTTTGCATAGAATGTAATTAGGACTCAAAGCCTTGTAAGATTCAATTTACCAAGATTGTATTTATCATTATTCAATCAATGACAACGAAGTATTTTGATCATGTATTTTTTGCATTTAGTTTTTTCTTTTTCTTTTTTTTTTTTTATAAAAAATAAGTATTTTTTTTTTTGTATTTAGTTTTTTCCTTAAAAGCACTCGAATCTCTTTTTTGAGGGCAGTTGCCAAAAAAATTAAAAACATAGATGGACATGTGGCAGAAAATTAGACTTTAATTGAAATCTAATTTATAATTTAATTGGATTTGGACTCTTCAATTTTTATACTCAATAATTCACTTGACACAAAATTAAAAATTAAATAGGACACATAGCGCAAAATTGTGAATCCAATTAAAATCTAATTGGATTTTCTCTAAATTTTGCCTGTTAATATATACTAGCTTGTAACTCCATGCGGATATATATAAAAGATATATATTAAGACGCATAGTATAATTCATAAATATATAATTTAAATATTATTAATAGTAATTCTTATATTTTTTTTGTTAACTCTTTAAAAAATCTTGTAAGAATATTATTAGGTAGAAAATGTAAATTTTCCGTTTTTTATTCTTATTTTTAATTTTTTTTTATGTTCATTAATTTTAGATTCTATGGTTTTTTTACACAATAACTCACTTAGATGGATATTTAAGACGTGGTCCCACATTTGACTCCAAAATTAAGAAATAATACTCTCTCTAAAAATAAATAATTTATAACTCAAGGCACAAAATTGGACTTCAATTGTAGAATCTAATTAGATTTTCTCTAAATTATATATATATATATATATATAGATTTAGAAAAGCATTTATATATATATTAAAGATGGTAAGTGATGGGCAACATGGAAGCAATTCAAGGAATATCAAATTCTTGGTATAGAGATGGCCAACGTTTATTGTGAAAATGTAACATGGCTATAGAGGCTGTGTTTGTTTCGGATGTAAAAGGAATAAGGAAAATATTTTACACCATGGGACATGTTTGGATTGGCCGGAAAAATCAGTCAAACGGAAAATGATTTCCGTTGACCGTAAAATATCAACCCCTGAAGTGTAAAATAGTTTACACTTCTATTTTACCTTCAAACCAATTACACTTGTTTTCAGTCTACCTGAACCGAGAGAGAGAGAGAGAGAGAGAGAGAGAGAGAGAGAGAGAGAGAGAGAGAGAGAGAGAGAGAGAGAGAGAGAGAGAGAACTTGAACCTGAGACTTGAACCCCACTGCCGCCTGTAGCCTATTGCCACCTGAAGCCTACTGCTGCCTGAAGCTCGTCGCTGCTGCCCTCTACATCAAACTCTCGTTGTCTTGATCTTGTCATTGCCAGAAGCCTGTTGCCGCTTGACCGATCTCGTCGTCTCGATCTCATCACAAACGACCGACCTCGTTGTCTCAATCTCATCGCCCATGACCCACCCATGATTGATCTCTCTCTTTCTCGATCTACCTCTCTCTTTCCCTCTGTTTTCGATCACTCTCTTTTCCTCCCTCTCTCAGTTTGACCAAATTTTTTAGTTTAATGAATGGTTTTGTTTTGATTTTTTTTCCTTTAAGTATATATATTGAAATTTTCTATTATAAAATTTGTTTGGAAGTTAAGAAAATATGAGAAACTAGTAGAAAAGTAGCATTTTCAGAATGTAGTCAAACACTTGAAAATATTTTCCTTTCCCAAAAATATTTTCACCTGAAAAATTTTACACGCGGAAAATATTTTACATGTTGCCAAATGCAGCCAAAATATAAAATCCAATTTTAAGTTAATAGAAAACCTAAAAGGTGTGGGAGAGGAATCAAATTAGCAAGTTTTTAGCTAATAGAAAACCTAAAAGATGTGGGAGCGGAATCAAATTTGCAAGTTAACAAGTCATAGTAAGGGGAACCAAAGTCTATTCGAGAGCACACATAAATACCCATCTCAATTGTCTACTCGAGAGCACAAAACACAAGAAATTTAAAACCATTCACATACATTCATACTTTAAAAAGAGTTGAAAGACAAGATCTAATTTACAATTAGAACTTTACATATTTCCCACCACCATAAACTTAAGTTCCCATAGGACATAGTAATATAAGAAGAAAACAAAATTAGACAAAATTAAACTCTTTTATCCCAAATAACGGAATAAGAAAGAATCTTATTTGTGTTGAGCTGATGTTGAATCTCCTTTCCAATTTTGGATATCTTTTAAACAAGAGTTAAAGGCGTTAGTGGCAGAGCCACGTTGGGGCTGAAGGGAGCCATGCACCCCCACCCCACCACCCCCCAAAAAAAAAATTTTTTTTGAAGAAAAAAAGTAGATATATTGAAATATGAATTATCCCAACCAATTAAACAATTTTCAAGACTAGATATGCTTTTTGGCCACCCAAATTCCGAAAAAATATTTAGACATTCTCCAATCACCAACATTTCAACAAATTAAAAAAAAAATCTAGTTAAATACAGTTTTAGGGCTTACTACAGTCGACTTCACAATCTGAGGCTGTGATTTACCTCTTAAGTCTTCATAGGAAGGGTACCTATTTGCACCACCATGCAGTTGCAAACACCACCAAGTTCTTCTGGCATAGGTGACTCTTTGACATTTTATCTCCTTTTGTCTCCTGTCTCAACTCAACTAATCTGCTTTTTTACTCCGTTTCTTCTTTGCTTCTTCCATTATTTACGAAGCATGTGGTGTGTATCACTTGCAGTTTTAATCCAACCATCCAATTAGTTAATACCTTCAAGGCTCCACCACGTTTATGGGTAAGTAGAAATGTTTACAAAAGCAAGTGTACTGGTTTTGAATCCCAAGGTTTTTTCTTTTTCTTTTTTCCGTTTACATTTTCATTTAATTCGAATTTTTTTTTTCCTTTATATATATATATATGTAATTATAATGAATTCAAATTATTAACTTTTAGTACGTGCTGAGAGGCTAGTATTCCGTAATTATCATCCGTTTTTGGCAATTTTGTTTATGTAGTAATCAACATTTTATTGATTGGAAGATGATGCTATAATTTAGTATTAACCTTTAAGGGGAGGAAAGAAAAGATCCTTTGAATAAATCTTATAAATTTACATATATTGAAAATGCATAATGAAATTGTAACTATAAAACTACTTACAAAATACATGTGAAAATATTTACAAAAGCTATTATGGAAAAGTTGATGGATCAATGTAGAAAATTGAAATATATACATTAGGTATAATTGTAAAATAATTCATTACATCTAAAGCATGGAATAGGTTAACTTATTAAAATTATGTTGGCTGTGGTGGAGAAGTTAGCGGAGCAATGTTATTTGTTCCACATTCTAATTGCTTTCCAGCAGCATTTGCCATGAACCTATGATACAAAATGTGTTACTTTGTGTTATTAATAGACACTTTAAAACGTACACAATAATAATAAGTACAATACAAATCAAGCATTAACTTGTGAAATGTGTAATGTTAATAGACAAATGTGTAAACCCCAAATTAATATGAAAGAAAAATGATGACACTAAACCCCTCAAAAAAAAAAAAAAAAAAAAAAGCCTCATTGCATGCACGAAGCACATGTGATGAAGTTAGTATAAATTATATAAAGATTATCTTTCAACATAAATTATAGATTAGCTTTCAATAGTCAGTATACATTAATATTGTGCTTTCATGAAAGTAGAAAACTAAATGATAAAAAAGAAACTGGAATGTAACAATTTAGTTGGAGGATTGTTACTTGATTAGTCGATAAACTCAATGTTCAGTGCAGATTTATTTTATTTAAGGAAGCCAAATAAAGCATTCAAAAATTATCAAAAGCATCCAAAATCAAACTCAACAATTTATTTTGATACAATATCAAAATCATATAACCTTTTACATGACATTGAAAAACAACCTATGTACAATATCCATATACATATTTATCAACAAAAAATAAAATATCCATATACATACAAAAATAAAAAAGAGAAATGAACAAAATGTGTCAGCTACATTCTAAACCATCAAAAAACATTTGTGTGTAGCCCTCTTTATTTTACACACTCCATGCACGTGTTTAAAGGCTTTTTATTTTTTTCCCCCTTTTCTTTCAGGTTTCCTAATAGTTTCTATTGGCATATAGGTTCAAATTAAAAGAAAGTGTTCTAAAAAAAACTCACATAGTTGGGCACCTAGCATGCAGATGAAGAATTTAAACAGAAACTTTGTGTTAATCTTGTGAGACACTTTGAAACACCATCATTTTAAACAGAAAGGAAGCTAAAAAAAAAATGAAAAACTTTTCTAGACAGCCATTAACAGAGTCAAAATGAAGAAATATATATTAAGGGAACCAAAAGAAAGATCTCATTTGTCATATTAGATGCTGCAAAATTATTGAATTCACAAAAGAAAAAGAAAAAAAGAAAGAACATTTTGACATTAAATAAGAGAAATAAGTTCCAAACAATTAGAAATTGTCATATGGCAAGAGACAACGAAATACATATTGTGAAGTTAGGATTTCACCAAATAGGTGTTAATTGGTTGTTGGTGAGATATTGATGAAGCAGGAGGAGCTAGTGGCTTGAAACATAATCGCGGCTATGTTGTGCCCTTCTTGATCTGGTGGAAAGTGTATGGCTGTGACAGTAACATCTCATTATCACAAATACACGTTTGAGAGGCATTTAATATAAGAAACCAAAACAAATATTTAAAAATGGTAATTGAATATATGAAATAGGAAAATTTAAGTAAAAAAAAGAAGAGAATAACTGGATAAGTAAAAGAAAATTATTTGCTCATATATACTTATTTGGTCAAGTAATCAAGTCTATTTTCAGCAAAGCAGTTTATACATATCTGGATTTGTTTTGTTTGATATTTCCAGAAGAAGAAGAAGGATATAGCTTCATACTAAAAAAATAAATACCGAAAATGTAAAAGAAGTTAATAAAAGTTGTTCTTAAGAAGTTAAAAGAGCAGTTTAAAAACTAATGTGAGTGTATTGGGAGTGTGGTCTTATTTTGTGGATGGTGTTTTACGTGGGAGTTAAAAAAGAATTTTTACTAAGTTTTGCCCCTATTGATGCGAACCTCAATCGACACGCTTTGAAATTCAACAAACAATATTGGAATATTTGCCCAAGAAAGCTAAAATTCAGATTTTGATAGAACCCTGACCTAACGTTTATAAGAGAAACGTGAACCAAAAGTATAAGTAATAGACCTTTGACCCAATGATTATAATGGAATCACGAGCTGAAGGTATAAAGTTTGAACGCCACAGGGAAGAGTTCTTGATAAGTTCACAGTTCTTGAAGAACCAAAGAGAAGAGCAAAGCCTCACCTTTTTCTGATTTTTTATTCAATTAATCTCTCTATTACAATGAGTGCATGCTATTTATAAGACATGACTGAAAATAGAAAATATAAAAAACGTACTAAATAATAAAACCCTAAATAAAAGTTAATTTGGTCTGAAATTAGTAGATCCAAAATAGGAAAATAGCTAAAAAACGTTCTAAATAATAAAAGCCTAAAATTAAGGTAGATCTGCTTTGAAGTTAGAAAATCCCGACTAGGAAAAATATCTATTAACTGATATGAAGCTGGAAAGTCAATCAGCCATTAATTCTCGCCATAAATCACGTCCAATTAAACCAGATCAGCCCTCAATAACTTGGATTAAATTTATTATGCCTTCATCTTCCTTTGGGCCCAGCCTGGAGTGTCCTGCGTTAGAATCAGCCCAAATCTCTTGAATCAGCCCATTAATTGTTGTTAGGATTAGTGCCGTTAAATCCTATTGTAAGATACCATGTATGATATTAAGTATGACATTATGTAAAACTCGATATTGTAATTAAAAAAGATGTTTTATTATTATCTAAAATAATGGTAACATGAATATTTAGACATTATCAAATAGTCCATGAGATGCATAGTATGTGATTTATGTGAAAAGTCACAGAAGATATAAATCACAAGTTCTTTGTAAACTCAGAATTTTAGTTCGTAGTCGATGATGAAATTGGGCATTTCATCTTCGAAGACTATAACATATCAACTAAGATGATTTGTCTTGATCATGGAAGTGGAGACTTCTAGTTGATATGTTGATATGTCTTAAGAGTTAAGATATATTGAACTGGACTGCTGTGAGATTTATTATTCTCCTAATGACTGTCAAATGAATAATAAATCTCACGACTTCTATTTAGTATGAACTCTTAATCCTGAGAGAATAATGGACTTGATCATGAAATGTAGGTTGTTTTGATATATCAGGAGTGAGATCTGAAGTAACGGTCAAAACCTCAGTATGTTGGGCAGCCACATTTAGTGTTGATGGAACATATATTCTCAAAATGGAATTCATAGTCTCTTAACGACGATATAAAATATTCCCTTGAGATAAGTTTAATGGGTTCAGTTATTCATAGAGTTAGGCCTAACCACTTTAGTAAGACTAAAGTATATATTTATGAAATTGGATTTCATAAATATATGATGAATAACTTTAAGGATTAAACCGGGTACTTAAGGATTATGATGTAGTAATCTATAAAGTGACAGTCTACATTTATGACTTTGTGTTACTACGAATATTTCATGAAGGAGTTGCATGTACAATGAAGTCTTGGGAAATAATTTATTAATAAGGCCTAGAATGCAATTATATTTATATAGTGGTATTAAATATAATTAATGGTAACTTTGGATTTGTCAAGAGTTGATAGAAAAGCCTAAGGCCCATTGGAGCTAGTGTCTTATTTGTTCCTTTTTGGTCCCACTCTAAGCCACATACTAAAGCCTAATTGGAAAAGCCCAAAAGGTTAGCCCAATTAGATAATCAATTATTAAGGGAGAAACATACCGAATTTTAAGTGAGAGACTTCTTCATGAAATGATATGTATGTATGTGTTGGACACTTTCTCATTCTCCCTAGAACAAGCACATATAACTGATTGAGAGACCACACATCTTGGGCATCAAGTGGAATTAAAGTGAAGATTGAA